>JAJIZL010124475.1:0-43305 GCA_023969395.1 Amblyomma maculatum
CAATCCGTAATGTACAAGATGTAGATGCCCTGCAGCAGGACCTGAACAGCATAGCCTCCTGGTGCCAAACCTGGCAACTTGGCCTGAACACCAACAAATGTTACCAGGTAACATTTACTAAGTCTAAGCTTCCTAATGAAACTACCTACAAACTAGGTAATACCACTCTCAGCACGGCAAATGAAGTGAAATATCTAGGAGTCCTACTAACTGCTGATCTGTCCTTTTCAAATCATATTGATATGAACGTCAAAAAAGCTGGGAAAATGCTCAACCTACTCATACGGACCCTTGGAACTGCTCCTCAGATTCTTAAAAGTACTGCCTACAAGTCACTGGTAATGCCTCAACTGGAATATGCATCTGCAGTATGGGATCCGCATCAGGGGTACCTGATTGATAAATTAGTAGTTATACAAAACCGCGCAGCCAGATTTATATCAAGGCAGTATTCCAGACATGCCAGCATAACACAGATAAAGAAACACACAGAACTCGAACCGCTACAGATAAGGCCCCAGGAACGAAGGCTGGAACTTCTGCACTCAATATACACCGACACAACAGGCATTGATAAGGAAAAGTACGGGCGAGCTGACGGCATTCTTCTGCGTACTGGGCGGCGTCTGAGAGTGGCGTCGTCAGAGACATCAGGGCGGTAGGGAAAGAGCGCGTCCATTGTACAGGTTGGCTCGCGTCCGTAAAGAAGAAAGAAGGGAGAGAATCCAGTAGTGGTCTGTATCGCAGTATTGTACGCGTAGGTTACGAAGGGAAGAACTTGGTCCCAGTAGGAATGAGCGTCGTTGACGTACATGGCCAGCATGTCACTCAGAGTACGGTTGAAGCGCTCGGTCAGGCCATTCGTCTGAAGGTGGTAAGAAGTTGCGGTGCGGTGAATGATGCGGCATTCTTTCAGTAGTGCATCAAGAGCTTCGGACAAGAAAACGCGTCCGCGGTCACTGAGCAGTTCCTTCGGAGTCCCGTGGCGAAGAATCAAGTTGTTGAGAAGGAACAAAGCAACGTCTCTTGCGGAGGCAGAGGGTAACGGTGATGTTTCAGTGTAGCGAGTAAGATGGTCTACTGCCACGATAATCCACCAGTTTCCAGTGGAAGTAGTAGGAAGAGGGCCATAGAGATCTATGCCAACGCGGTCAAACGGACGAGCAGGACAGGGTAACGGCTGTAACGAAACAGGGGACTTCTGTGGAGTTTTTCGGCGTAGGCAAGATTCGCGAGCGCGCACAAAATGTTGTACAAAGCGGTACATTCGACGCCAATAAAATCGCAGACGTAGGCGCGTGTAAGTTTTCAATACGCCACCGTGGGCACACTGTGGGTCACCATGGTACGCAGCACAAATGTCGGCACGGAGATGACGCGGGATGACTAGAAGCCACTTTCGTCCATCAAGCAAACAATTTCGGCGATAGAGAAGACCCTCACGAATGGAAAAGGGGTGGGCTTGCCGGACGAGCGCTTTGGATGAATGACCGGGAGTAGGACTTGAAAGAAAATGCAAAAGTGCACTGATCCACGGGTCATTTCTCTGCTCGATAACCATGTCGACAGTGGAAAGAGTCGACAAATCGTAAGCACAGACATGCTCAGACGAGGTATCACTAGGCAATGGCGAACGGGAAAGAGCATCCGCGTCCGTATGGTTCAGACCTGATCGATAAATAACATGGATGTCATACTCCTGGAGACGGAGAGCCCAGCGAGCAAGGTGACCGGATGGGTCTTTCAGAGAGGCCAGCCAGCACAAAGCGTGGTGATCAGTCACAACATAGAACGGTCGGCCATACACATAGGGACGAAATTTCCCGATGGCCCAAATAATGGCCAAGCATTCCCTTTCTGTGACTGATTAATTGGACTCTGCTTTCGTCAATGTTCGGCTGGCGTATGCCACAACATACTCGCTGTAACCAGGCCTACGTTGGGTAAGGACGGCACCAAGCCCAATACCGCTGGCGTCAGTGTGAATCTCCGTAGGCGCAGTCGGATCAAAGTGGCGTAGAATGGGAGGCGAAACCAAAAGGCGGCGTAAAGTGTCGAAGGCTTTATCGCAGGCCGGACTCCAGGCTGAAAGGTCGGAGCTGCCGGCAAGGAGCTGGGTCAGAGGAGCGATGATAGAGGCGAAGTTCAAGATGAAACGTCGAAAGTAGGAGCAGAGGCCGATAAATCTCCGAAGCTGCTTCAGGGAGGTTGGCTTCGGAAACTCTGCAACTGCGCGAAGTTTGGTGGGGTCGGGGATAATGCCGTCCTTAGAAACTACGTGGCCTAAAATTGTGAGTTTTCGAGCGGCAAAGCGGCACTTCTTCAAATTTAACTGAAGCCCAGCGTCGGCGAGACACGTGAGGACATCCTTTAGGCCGAGAAGATGAGAAGAAAAGTCGGTAGAAAAAACTACGATGTCATCCAGATAACAAAGACAGGTCTGCCACTTGAGTCCACGAAGAACAGTGTCCATCAGGCGCTCGAAAGTAGCCGGAGCATTGCAAAGGCCAAAGGGCATAACGTTGAACTCGTATAAGCCATCAGGTGTTATAAAGGCAGTTTTCGAGCGGTAATCGTCAGCCATCGGCACCTGCCAGTAGCCAGAGCGCAAATCCAAAGAGGAGAAATACTCGGCTCCCTGTAAGCAGTCCAAGGCGTCGTCGATTCGTGGCAGAGGATAGACGTCTTTGCGCGTGATCTTGTTTAGCCTACGGTAATCGATGCAAAACCGGATGGAACCATCTTTCTTGGTGACCAAAACAACCGGAGAAGCCCATGGACTGTTTGATGGCTGTATGACGCCCCGGCGAAGCATATCGTCCACGTTATCAGCAATGACTTGGCGCTCAGAGGCCGACATGCGGTAAGGACGCTGTCGTAAAGGTGCGTTTGTACCAGTGTCGATTGTGTGCGTAACGACAGACGTGCGACCCAGAGCAGTGTGAGGAAGGTTGAAGGCAGAAGTGAAGCTGTGTAGAAGGGCAGAGAGTTGATCGCGTTGCGCGGGTGGAAGATCTGCGTCAATAGCTTGTTGAAGAACATCGGGTAGTGTCGAAGCGGTCGCTATATTGCAAGAGCTGAGAACATTAACGTCTACTGAAGTAGGCGTGTCAGGAAGAGTATTTACACGCGCAGGATCAAGTTCTTTAATACGACCGAGACACTCGCCGCTTAGCAGGACGGATGGGCACGAAAATGGATTCGATACGTACATTACACTAAGACCTTCTTCGAACTTGAGAACAGCAAATGGAAGCAGGAGGCACGGATGGCGTGAAGCGGCATCGGACGGTGTGAAGAAGACAGTAGAAGTAGTAACACTTTCACAGGAGAGTGGAACGAGGGCAGCAGAAAATGGAGGAATGTCTGTGTCATTGGCGACAAGGAGTTTTACAGACCGGGTAGGGACGTCACACAAGACAGTATCACACACAGGAAAAAAGGCAACTTCCGAGCGGGTGCAGTCGATAACGGCACGATGAGTGGAAAGGAAATCGTAACCCAGGATGATGTCGTGTGAGCAGTGAGCCAGTGCAATAAACTCGATGGTGTATAAGACGTCTTCGATGAGAACACGGGCCGTGCACGCTGCTGAGGGATGAATACGCTGGGATGAAGCGGTGCGAAGCGAAAAGTCGGGTAGTGCGGTGGTCATCTTGCGAAGACGACGGCAAAGAGATTCACTGTTGACGGATACGGCAGCGCCCGTGTCAACAAGAGCGAGTATATTGCGACACCGTCGACGAACACTTGTATTATGTTAGCGGGAGAAGACGGAGGACTTGAAGAGTTCGAACCAAGCGCAGTTCTTGCCCCGGGAACTGCGACTGTTAGTTTCCCTCAACAGCGCCGGTAGAACGTCGGGGAAGCGGTGATGGTGAACGGCGACGAGGGGGAGATGATCGGCGAGAGGTATAAGTTTGTTTGTCCCGAGAAACGAAGTCGGAACCGGGTTGAGTTCTCGGCGAGGGCTGGTCGGCATCGTACGAGTAGTTCCAGGGGTCAGGGCGAGAAGGTTGAAGGCGTTGGCGGCAAAGACGGGCTACATGGCCCGGCAGCCTGCAAGAGTAGCAGACTGGCCGGCTGTCTGCGGTGCGCCAATGGTTCGTAGGGCGTTGGCATGGTAGGGCGATGGCCTTGGAATAGGGACATGGAACGCCGACTCAGGCAAATGCGAAGGATGGTTGGAAAGGGTGGCCTGTTAGGAAACAGGCGCAGTTGGCATTAGCGGCCTCGCTGTAACTTGGGCGTACGTGAATGCTGCCATTACTTGCACCTGCACAGGGCTGGGCGGCACCACGGGGCTGGGCGGAAGGACATCAGCGATATGGTCTTGCACGACACGCCATATGGTAGGGGCCAAGGATGGAGCCAAGTCAGGAACAAGGCGACCAGTGTCTTGTAATTGAGGGGCCAGGGATAGCTGGCGGGCGACCTCTTCGCGAACGAAGGCTTTCATCTGTTGAATCAAAGGGCTGTCCTCTGATGAAGTAGAACCACCCAGTGCTAGTGTAGAGATGGTGTCGTCTCTAACACCGGACCGCCGGGTAAAAGCGCGCTGCTTTCGAAGCTCGTCGTAGCTCTGGCAAAGTTTAATCACGCCACTGACGGAGGCAGGATTTTTCACCCAGAGCATCTGACACGCGTCCTCGGAGATACCTTCCAAGATGTGTCCGATCTTAGCCGCTTCGGACATTAGTGGGTCGACGAGTTTGCACAGGTCAACGACGTCCTCTATATAACTTGTGAATGACTCTTCGGAATGCTGAGTGCGCTCACGCAAGCATTGTTCTGCTCGGAGCTTGCGAACTGCAGGGCGGCCAAACACTTCCGCAAAATTATTCTTAAATGCAGACCAAGATGGCAGGTCTGCCTCATGGTTGCGAAACCAGAGGTTCACCACGTCGGTCAGATAAACGATTACGTTACTTAGCTTGATAGTGTCGTCCCATCTGTTGTAACTGCTGACACGTTCATACGCCGACAACCAGTCGTCGACGTCTTGGTCAGCCATGGCACTCAAGAGGCATGGATCACGCTGCCGTAGAACGCCAGAACACAGTACCGTGGTTGGTATGGGCGGCGATGTCGAGGTGGTCTCGTCCGGCATGGTGGAAGCAGAGGTCAATGTGCGGCTTCTAAGTTCCAGGGTGGATGGGAACGTACCCAGCAGCACCTGCACCAATTGTAGGGGTGTGTTTATTCAGATGGATATAGCCGCTCAGGAGGAACTGGCAGCGGAGCATCAGGCGTGATGGCGAATCAGCAAGGCAGCGACCAACTGCTTCTTCCTCGAGCGCGCCAGCACGCGATGCATGGCAGTGGCTATGAAGACGAAAATTACCACACTACAATATATATATTGTAAAAGAAGGCTAGGTCGAGACGGCGAGGTTGTGACGGCAAGGACAGTGAAGCCTTGTCTAGCGTTTTAATCCGAGCACGAACCCAGGCGCGCGCCGGGGCCGGCGCCGCGGGACGATGATGATGGTATGTACAAATGAAAGAAGAAGATCATGGCATGTACAAATGAAAGAAGGTCCACAGAAGGCTCACAATATATATATATATATATATATATATATATATATATATATATTACAGCAACAGACTCATACCCTCACAACGCTGCCTTTCAGACTGATTCAGAAAGAAGCAAACTATTTATGCTTTTTCTCGACATGTGCAATTAAATCTATGTAGAGCATATTCAACTGACACCATTCAAAGCAAAGGACCCCGCCGGGGTGGCGCAGTGGTTACGGCGCTCGACTACTGTTTCCAAGGACGCGGGATCGAATCCCGGCCTCGGCGGCAGCTTTTCGATGGAGGCGACAAGCAAGGCGCCCGTGTGCTGTGCGATGTCAGTGCACGTTAAAGAACCCCAGGTGGTCGAAATTTCCGGAGTCCTCCACTACGGCGTCTCTCATAGCCTGAGTTGCTTAGGGACGTTAAACCCCACAAACCAAACCAAACTATCAAAGCAAAGGAGCCATAGCGTACCGTGCTCTACTCCATCTATAGTTGAACACCCTCCTCTCGTCTTGATGGTGTTCAGAGGGAAATGGCCGCATAAAGTCTTTCCGTAGTTGTAATACCTCGTCCCCAACAAAGGCATATAGAGCAGTCGTCCGTGTTCCGGATAGCTGGGTAGCCAGTGGAATGCCAAGTTGCCCAGCGACAAGTGCTTTTCCAAAATCTGCTTGTTTCAGGACACAGGATGTTATGTCCATCGCTCTTTTGGCCCTCAGCACCGACATCAATCAAAATGTACTTGTAGTCACTGGCTACAATGGCCATCATCAGTACGATAGAGAATGTGTGCTGAAATTCAGAAAAATAGAGTTAGCACAAACACATGAGCTGCACATTGGTGATCGAATTCTTTAATTAATTAGTTGCACTGCATTAATACACAAACTTAGGCTTTAATGAAGTCATAGTAGATCATGCATGCACATGAGAAGTGTACAATAATTTGCAAACAAAATTTATAACAATAATACTGTAAATCCTGTAAGCACAATTAGAAAAATCCAAAATATGAAAACACTTGAGACACAAGGGCTGCACAAAGTGGTGGCTGAGTAGCGAGAGCTCTATGGCACTGAGGATGACGGTATTAAAAAGTAGTCTTGTGATCAACAGTTCAAACCGGCAGGCTACATGTGGTGTTTCCAGCAAGGCAAGAATATTTACTGTAGTGCAGCTTTCTTACAAGTTATAGCCTTGACATGTATTGCCTTATAAAATGCTCTAAATATGGCAATGCAATAATCATGTTCATACCAAAAGAAACTATTTGGCCTGTTGACACCACACATCTATTTTAATTACTTTTGCAAAGTTAGGGAATGACCTATACTACCTATATAAACTATGTGGCATCTAACAAGCAATAGCAAATGAATATTTGATAACATTAAGTATGGGAAATATGATAAGGAAGTGCAAGAACCTAAACCATCCTTTAAAAAGTTTTACCTTATAGTTGAAATAGAAGCTCCCAGAGTTTGAGGGGGCCGTGATGGCAACATGCTTGCCATCGACGGCACCTAAGCAATTTGGGAATTGCCACCTTTTCTGGTAATCCTCGGCAATCACCATCCACTCGGCCTCTGATGGCACCTGTGAAATTGCAAACAACAATGCAGTCCTTGTTAGCGACAGTTATAAATCACAGTAGAAATAATTAGTTTACATGACTGTTTTCTAGGCAGGGCATCGCAGCTATATCTTGCAGTTTTACAATTGAAATGCTAACAAGACACTAAGCTTGTACTTGAGCTTACCATGAGCACAAGAGTGCTTGTACTGCTAGTATGTATAATGATATTATGATATCTTGTTAATAAGCTGTGATAATACCAGATCTACTAAACAAGTTTGATGCTGCTGGACAGCTGTCACTAATAAGACTTTATAACAGCATCTTTAACTTAATAAAGAGGCTTGATGATGCTAAAATGACTGTAACCCTCATGAAGTGATCCTTCAGCCTTGCCCAGATCACTCTGCAACAGAGGTGGATGGTGACACGTGCCGTCTCAATCCCCACCCTGTAAGCCAGGGCAATATATTTTATGTCTTTACCGGTTGCTAAGTAGCTGAAAAAAAAAGGACATGTTTCAGAATATGAATTCTCATGCTCTCTTTGCAGTGCCCTTGTTAAGTGCTAGTTAAAAGCCCCAGTGAGCTTTCCTCCTGCACATTTATATAAAGTTTGTGATGTTACTACAGCAGTCTATTAAGATATGTCAGAATGCTACCCTCTTATTCAAATTATTTTTATGGTGCTCTGTATGGTGCCATATAGTTTCTGTGCAAAGGCTGCAGCCAACTTGTTTTGATGTAAATACTTAGGGAATAGTGCTTCTGTATAAACATGTTCTTGCAGGTAGTCTGGCTTGGCATATTCATGAAGTAGCTAGTCGATAAAGATAAATCACCCTATGCATGTTGCACATTGAAAACGCAACATTTGCAGGTTACATGACAGGTTTTGATCCTCACAGTAAGGTATATCTGAAAGAAGCCTGCATAAATATCTGCGTTGCTTGTTTTAGTCTCATATTTACCATAAAACAAAGCGAAATCTCTATTTACACCATTTGAACCGAACTGAGATTAAATATAGTTATTAAATTCATCTTACAGTGCATGCAAGTTGTACAAATGTAAACAGGAATTTCTTGAAGCTTACTAACCTCAAGGCTATAGCAAGCTGTTCACCTAGCTCAAGGGGCTCCCTTACGACATACTGTCGAGTGAGGTCCTCAGCAACGAACGATAGGAGGTGATCAAACATTCCAGGCGACATTCTGTAATACTTATAGAAAAAGTCATGGTCCCCTTCTCTCATCCATAGCATCTGCAATAACAACACAGCAGCAAATGTGAAATGTAGAAAGTAACTGTTAGTTGACATATTTACAAACTGAGAAACAAAAAGTTCTCTAATTGTCTCATTCCCGAGCGTTTTTAATTTCACCTCCTTGGAAACGCAGCAAACAAAGCGTGGATACGATATCGTATCGGTCGCCGAACGTCAGCTACACCACTCCTGTGGGTCCACAAAACAGCTAAGCTACAAAGTATACTTTGCATCACGACTGGCTAAGCTATAAAGCCAGTCGTCAATACGGAACAGCACGGCATTTCTACCCCGTTTTCCGTGCAAAACAACAACACCAAGAACACAAGAAGTAAAAGTGATGAAATCAGACACTCACCGCCGTATGGTACAGTCCTTCGCGCTTGCGGTGCTGAAACACCGGTCGCACCCACCAGCGTCTACACTGCCGTTGTTTTCTTTTTAGTATAAGAAGCAGTAGCTTCTTTTTCAACAGGAGGAGGTTCAGCTTCCTATCCATCGGATGTGTTTAAAACACAAAAAGAGACGTCGCTCGCTCGCCAAAGACCGCGCTTGCACAGTCAGGTGACTCATGTTGCTCACCTAAGTTCAGTGCCCTGCTCAAGCTTGTGGCAGAAGGTGGACAAAGAAACATTTTTGGGAGTACATCTCAATCCAATATACTATTTACGTCGCTACTTTAACAGACCAAGTCTTTTATGGTTTGACACAACTTATTTTGATTGAAATTGTGAAATGTCATGGTACACGACATTTGGAACGTTCAAGCAAAACTAGTCTGGACACACTGCGTGCCATCCGACCGACGCCGATGCGGCACCGATTCGTACGCTCCCATGTCTTTGACTGCCCTCTCCACACGGCGCCGAGCGTCGACACCGGTAGACGGGACGCCAACGCGGCGCCGGAGAAACGCTGCCATGTGGTTGGACCTTAATGGTATCCATCCGGAAGATGATTCAGGTGCAGTCACTGCTCTTGAAGCTCTGGGGTTTAGAGATACCAGTGGCCGGGTGAATAAACCGGCGGTGGAAACTTGCAAAAAACGACTGGAATATTTGTGGCTTAAAAGCAGAGAAGTAATATAATGTTAGTAATGTAGAAACAAAAATTTAATAAATAGAATGATGGTTTAGTTAACCAATCTAAATAAAAATTTAAGATATAGGGAGAAAAATGAGCATGATAGCTACTGCTACCACCCCGTTTCAAAGGGGACGCTCTTATATTCCATCCACCCATCCATGTAGTGCCATCTGCGTAAAGCGGGCGCGCCTTCAGCCACACGTTGCAATGCCGCCTATCGCCCTACCGCGAAGGCTACTCGCCGAAATGAGCGGATGAAGCAACAGCGAGCTGCGGAGACCCATGAAGAGCGTGGAGAAAGACTGGCTAAGCGGCGTGTTTAGTATGCTTGGCGACAACGTGCAGCCTCTACTGCCGAAGCTACTGAAGTAACTATTGACTTGATGACCTGACTTGATGAGTTAGAGAGGTGTCTTTATCGGGTTCAATAAAGTTGAACCAAAGTAACACGGTCTGTCTTTGATTTGTAAAACGAGTGTAACCAAGCACCTCCTCCAGTCACACCACCAGCTGAACCAGATCGTAACCACAGGGCTTTGCTTTCGCAACTACCAGGCTTAACCAAGCTAAGCCCCAGATAATTTTTTTATTGAATGCTTTTCTGTTTATTCGCAAAAAATGGGTGGCTCGTGAACCCGTTTTTCTAAGGCGAGGCCTTATAATATATATATATAGGGAGGGAGTTGAAGCTCGAATGGGTCCGGTAGGGCATAAACGTAAAGGAGATGACGCAAGGTAGAAAAAAACAGTTAACTTTGGTCCCACGTTTCGCCCGGAGTCCGGGCTCTGTCAAGGAATGTAGAAAGAAGCTGTCGGTCCTCATTTCTTATATACATGCACAATCCAAGAACATGTGACCAGCCACTATCAACAAATAAACATCAAAATATCAAAACAAGATTCCACACGCGTGATGTAATGGCGGTGCAAGGTATATAGACAGAACGACACGTGTTCCGCTTAGGTAATGCATCCTAATATGTTGAACAAAGAAAGTAAGATCCATCACTTAAAAGTTTGTTGTCACTATCAGCGCACAAAACACAAAATATCAGGAGGTTAGAATGAGTGGAGTACACATCACACTTAATCCTGCAGTATTCAGGAGGGGGAGATTCATCTGCGGAAATATTATTCTCATTGGTAGGCGACAGTAGCAGATAACCCGTCAGTAGAATTCAACAGTGAAATATAACAGTGATTTTGCGCGGTGCAGAAAAAAAGGTAGACAGTCACTCAAATCGCCCTTGGCATCGCAAGAGACATTGTCCGTTTCCGTCATGGACAAGCTGATGTGCTCGTCACGAACTTCGCCGACGAATACCGATACCTGAATACCGCATGACGATTGCTTTCCTTGACGAGCTAGCGAACACGCGGGAAGTCTTCACCCTTCCCAGCCAACTTGAAGACGATGCACTCAACCGAGCCAAGCAGCCCGATTTCAACATTAACCCGGCGCTCCCCAGAGACAGACAAGACCGGATTCGTACTCTTCTTGAAAACTACAGTGAGTGCTTTTGTTCAGCGTCGAAGGTGCGGCAAACTCCGTAGGCAAAGCATCGCATCATCACGGACGAAAACGCTCAACCACTACGTCAAAGCCCCTACCGTGTATTGCCGCGAGAACGCCATGCCATACGCGATCAAGTTGAGGAAATGCTGCGTGATGACGTGATCCAGCCATCCAATAGCCCCCGGGTGGCACCAGTCGTTTTCCTGAAGGAGAAAGACAGCACACTTCGCTTCTGCATTGATTACCGCCGCTTCAATGGCATAACTAAGAAGGACGTCTGCCACTTCCCCGCATCGGCGGCACTCTGGACCGGCTCTGTAACGCTAAGCACTTCTCTTCGATGGACCTGAAGAGCGGGTACTGGCAAATTGAAGTCGACGAAAGAGACCGCCAGAAGACGGCGTTCATAACACCGGACGGCCACTTCGAATTCAAGGTAATGCCATTTGGCTTATGCTCCGTACCAGCCACATTCCAACGAGTAATGGACAGTGTCCTAGCGGGCTTAAAGTAGCAGATTTGTTTGATATACTGAGACGACGTCGTTGTGTTCTCGTCAAACTTTGAAGACCATTCGAGAAGGCTTCGAACAGTACTTGACGCAATCAAGTCGTCAGGTTTAACGTTGAAAGCAGAGAAATGTGACTTCGCCTATAACGATATGTTATTTCTTGGTCATATTATCAGCAAGGAAGGCGTTCACCCTGACCCACAGAAAACAGCTGCGATCACACAGTTTCCAAAGCCAGGTGACAAGAAAGCTTTGCGCCGATTCCTCGGACTGTGCGCATATTACCGACGATTCGTCAAGAACTTTTCGCGCCTCGCCGAACCATTGACGCAGTTTACAAAGGCAGGCGTACCATTTCAATGGGAAGCACCGCAAGCGGAAGCCTTCGAGGAACTTAAGCCCCGCCTACAGTCTCCTCCTGTGCTAGGCCACTTTGATAAGAACGCCGAGACGGAGATACATACCGATTCGAGCAGTCCGGGCCTAGGCGCCGTTCTCAGTCAGAAGGATGCCGGACAGGATAAATTAATCGCCTACGCTAGCAGGTCCCTCTCGAAAGCCGAAGCGAATTACTCGACCACCGAGGAGGAGTGCCTTGCGATCATCTGGGCCACTTCAAAGTTCTGCCCGTACATATACGGCCGACCGTTCAAGGCGGTGAGCGGTCACCACATACTCTGCTTGCTGTTAAATTTGAAGGACCCCTCCGGCTGCCTTGGCAAATGGAGCCGACGTCTTCACAAATTCGACGTCGCAGTAGTCTACAAGTCAGGCCGCAAGCACTCGGATACAGACTACTTGTCACGAGCCCCCGTTGATGCGCCGGCGAAAGAAGACGACGAAGACGTCTTTATGGGACCGGTAAGCGCCAACAGTTTCGCAGAAGAGCGATCAGACCCTGAGCTGAAAGCGCTAGCCGATTACTTAGAAGAAAAGACCGCTTCCCCTCCTGCTTTCTTCAGGCGACAATTATCATCGTTCGCGTAAAGCAGTGGCCACCTCGGTAAGACCTTGGCATCCAACAGGACAGCGCAGCTTCTTGAAGTGCCTAAAAACCCCCGGCAGGAAATTCTGTAGGCGTCGCACGATGAGCCCACAGCAGGCCATCTAGGGTTTGCACGCACGTTGCGTCGAATCCAGGAGAAGTAGTACTTGCCGCGACTGCCTGCCGAAGTTGCCCACCACATGGAGACATGTCGTGAGGGCTAACGACGAAAGACACCGCCGATCAGACCAGCAGGACTGCTAAACCTGATTCCGCCTCCAGACCTGCCCTTTCAACAAATTGGGATGGATCTCCTCGGCCCCTTTCCAGCTTCGTGTATGGGTAACAAGTGGATCATCGTGGCCCCTGACTACCTTACCCGTTACGCCGAAGCAGAAGCACTGCTCAATGGTACCGCGGCAGAAGTTGCCAAATTTTTTGTCGAGCAAATTTTCTTGCGACACAGCGACCCAGAAGTGCTCATCACGGACAAGGGAACGGCGTTTACGGCAGAGCTGACGCAAGCCATCCTGAAATAGAGTCACACAAGGAATCGACGAACAACTGCATACCATCCCCAGGCCAGTGGACTTACGGAGCGCCTGAACAAAACGATCGCGGACATGATCGCCATGTATGTCGACGCTGAACACAAGACCTGGGACGCCGTCTTGCCGTACATGATCTTGGCGTATAACACAGCAGTCCTGGAGACGACCAGAGCGACCCCGTTCAAGCTTGTGTACGGTAGGGAGCCCACGACGACGCTCGACGCAATGCTGCCGCACGTAACCAACGAGGACAACTCTGACGTCACCGCCTACCTGCAGCGTGCAGAGGAAGCCCGACGCCTCGCACGGCTGCGTATTAAAGACCAATAGCGCACCGACAGCCGACGATACAACTTACGACGACGCCACGCAGAATACCACCCAGGAGACCAAGTGTGGGTTTGGCAATTCGCCGCCGCGGACTAAGTGAAAAGTTATTGCGTCGATACTGTGGGCCGTACAAACTCATTCGCCGCGTCAGACCACTGGACTATGAAGTCATTCCCGACGGACCGTCAGCATCACAACGGCGACGCGCACGCCAAGAAATTCTACATGTTGCACGACTGAAGCCATTTTACGCGCGTTAAGGAATCTGTGGCGTTTAAACTTTGTAGTGTTTAAGTGCTTAGTTTTGGAACATCGAGGCAATGTTTTTTTAAGGGGGAAGTAATGCCGCGAAACCTTCAAATCTGTATTTGTTGCTTTTTAACAGCCGTCGGCATGCGGCGTTATCAGTGTGATTCTGGCACGGGTATCAATTTTGTATCCCGTGTATGTTCATGCTCGTTTTTGCGATACGATGCGTTATCATTTTCTTTGTTGCGAACGATGCGCCGAGATCTGTCTCGAAGGTTCCAATCATTTGCTTATGTTTCTATAATGTTTCAGGTTGTGCTAGTAGCAGTTTGCGACGTTATCTAGATTGTTCTGAGCAGCCTTTAAATTGAGCGTTGACGAGTGCGACGGGAATTCTTAGTTCTGCGTCACCGAGTTGCTTAGTTCTTTTGCGGGCGCAAGTCAGCCCAATAATGAGTTAATTTCAGTACCATCAAGTATGTGTCTTCTTTTGGTGTCTACGGCCTTGTCACCTAGTGACAATATGTTGACGCGAGACCACGCCTTGCCACAAAAGATGAACACAAAAATGTTTCAACGAAATAGTACCGCTAATATGCTGCTATATGCGCATGCTCATGCGCGTTGGTGTTGAAGGAAGCAGGCGTCGGTGCAATAAACCTGTTGTTAGTCTGCGTTTATCCTGTGTTCTTCTCTTATCCCGTCCTTTTGGCGCACCTACGTTTTTCAATATTATATGAGCGTGTTAGTCAAAATTATTATGTTCGATTGGTAAAGTCTATTCGCAAGACGGTAGTTCATTCTGGCCACGGCGAGCGCACTAAAGCATGTGTCAGTCCCGCCGCTTGAGTCCCATCATCATAAATCCCAACGTGATTCAAATGCTCTTCACTGTCCGCACCCCAGACAGCACAAGACAAATTCTTTGATATCTGAAATACATTGGGAAACTGTGGTCCTACAATGGCCAGGGTATACCGATGATTTTGCAACATAGGTTCTGTCAGTACACAACACATCTAACGATGGACCAAGTTTTACGTGCTCCCACAAAGCTGCCATCGCTTTGCAAAGCTAGCATCGTGGTTCATCCATTCCTCGTCAGAGGTCGTTCGTCACCCGTTGTTTACCCACGAAAAATCTGAAGTACGATTCTCTAAGGCAACTGCTGCTACGGTAACAGTTCTAGATACGCAGCTTTTGCTTGAATCGGGCTGTAACTTGGAAGCATCGGCAATATATAATCTTAAAATTATTCGGTCAAGTGCGTATCTTTCTTCGAAAAAGCGGCACACCGACAAAGGTATATCAATGAAGCACCTTTTAATAGGTACCTTTCTCAAAATTTGAAACAGGCCAAAAGTTGTAATAAACCTACATTTTTTCTGCATAATATTTTGTTCGTGAAGCTTCACAGCAATTTAATCAGGCTTTTAGTTTTTAGGCATGCTTGAAAATGCCACTTCTTTGGTCGTTGTACCCTCCATATCATTCCTTCGTTGTTATAAGACATCGCCGGAGTGCTTTCGTCACAACCTCCAAGGACAATATTTCGCTCAGCAACGTTTTCCCCTCCTAACGCATTATAGAATATATAAAAAAGATAAAAATCCAGCTTTTATCTTGTATTCAAAGGATCAATGATTTTCCAGGTATTATAAAATGATAAAATGCTGTCAGTCAGGCTTTTGTCATATTGATTGCCAGTGTAATCATTGGTGATTTTTGTATTTTACCCATCGGATGATATCTGAAGTCAGCCCAAACATGGTGTGTAACATGTTTTGCATTATACCGCATGCCCCAGTTGGTCGTACCCAAAGGCTAAAAATAAAATATCCGAGGCAGATGACAGAAGCCAGATATTGTCGGCAGCTACCTTGAAGTTCACAGAAAATCCGTTCGCAGTTTTTAATTGGCGTTATGTTCCTAAATTGCGAAAGATTGACTTTTGACAATAAATGCCAATTGCTAAATAGAGAGCATGACAATCCCCCAATCCATCATTTGCCATAAAATCGCTCAAGTGTATTTTTTTCTCAGCAAAAGAAGAGAACTTCTAAAATACGAAAATCACGCTGTCAGAGAATTCAAATTCGGCTTTTGCTAGACGGCTCACAGCAGTGGTAGATTTAAAAAAGCCGACGTCAGCCCAACCATTCGATGCGACAATATTAGTTGTTTTTTCTTACGATTGAGAAGTCAAGCTTCTTCAAATGATATCCTTACAGCTTTGTAGTTTTTATTCTAATTGCAAAGTGCTCACTATAAAATATGCCTTCTTGTGCGTAATATGCCTGACGTGAAGCAACCTTGGCAAGCATATTCTTCTTATTCTGCAACGGGGAGATCCATGGCAGCTGCAGGGCATTTGATTCCCTCAAACCACGGCTGAGAGCAGACCGTTTGCCGCGGGCGAATGGACTGGTAAGAGTTTTCAATCTACATTTTGTGTACTTTTTCTTTACTTAGAAAAAAGGTGCCTGTTATGCTTTTATACCGCAAATAATGACACAGGGGTTTGTGAAGGTGCTGTCGGAATCTGTAAATCAAACTTATCCTTGAAAGTAGCAGCGCGAGCACACAGGATCATAAAAACGGGCAGGACAAGCGCTAATGCGTAGCTGGCTTTTAATAAAGAAAATATGAAATGTATAATATGAAAGCAATACCGCAGACAACTCTATCACCGAAAAGCAGACATCAAAACACGTGCATTAAAACTTCCGAACTGGTCTCTTTTCCAACGTCGACTTCTGGAAACAAAAGTATTGCTGTGGCGACTGATTATACCACCAGATGTGCTGTAACCAGGGCTATTCAAACCAGCGGCGCTTTCGACGTTGCCGGCTTTCTTCTGCATGACGTAATCTTAATTCATGGCGCTCCACGTCAACTGCTCACAGACCGTGGCCGCTGTTTCCTTTCTAAATTGGTTCATGACCTTCTCCGCTCATGCGCTACTCGTCAACAATTCACCACGGCCTACCATCTGCAAACGTACTGTCTTACTGAGCGCCTTAATCGCACACTGACCGACATGCTGTCTATGTATGTGTCCGATCACCATCGTGACTGGAACCTCTCCTTACCTTTCTTCACGTTCGCCTATAACTCCTCACGCCACGATATCGCCGAATAGTCTCTCTCTATTATATACTTTTGGCCGCGACCCTCTACTCCCCTTCGACACCTTGCTGCCTCTTGACGGCTCTTCCTGTAATTACGCTTCGGATGCTACCACTCGCGCAGATGCCACCCGAAACATTGGCCAAGACCGGCTTGGCGCGTCTCAGTGCTCTCAAAAGCGTCATTCTGACCTTCCTCACCGAGACGTCCGCTACCCTCCTGGTTCTCTCGTACTTCTTTGGCTTCCGGCCCGCCGTGTGGGGTTGTGCGAGGAACTGAACTTCTGTCTCGTTACGTGGGCTCTTACTGCGTCCTGCAGCATGTCACCGCTGTGACCTATGAGATCGCCCCTCTACAGCCCAAGTATCCTTCCATAACCCCTCATCCAAAACTCCTGCATGTGGCCCGTCTTAAACCGTACCATTCAAGTTCTCCTGTGTAGGGAGCGCCGGGGCGGTGCTTCTCCCACGCGGGGAATTCTGTTACTGTGCGCAGTATCGAGATGACGACGACGTGCTTGTGTGGTGTTGTGAAGAACGTCACGCTTGGGCTAAGCTGGGTTCGTTCTGGTGGGAGAGCGTCTGACAGTTAACTAGCGCTTACCGCTGTGTACTTTTCCCTTAACAATATATATATATATATATATTGAAAACTGAAATGATATTGATACCTGGCAAGGTTAGTGCACGAAGGTTAGTCCAGGATGACACAGCACACAAAGCATAGAAGCAAAGCACCGTCAACCTTCTTCTAGCACCAAAGGTTGCTACCACTTAGTCTTCTTCTGAGTCACTGTTGCTGATCGTTGTCTTCTTTAACGTCCAGCGATGCAGGGCATATATGTCACATTACCCCCTACGAAAAGCATAGTCCCCTTGCGCACTAGGACGAACTACTGCAGGGGTAGTACGGCTTCATTCTGGTGACATGAACAATCTCGGTGCGTGGCATAGAGGACTGTTGTGGCGGATGTACAGGGGCGACCTCGTATGTCACAGGAGTGACTGGCCGTAAAACGTGGTAGGGTCCTGCGTAGCGTGGCAAGAGCTTCTCACACACCCCAACTTACGAGCGGGAGTCCAGAGCAAGACGAGAGAGCCCGGAGAGTAGCGGACATCCCGGTGGCGAGAATCATGGCGCCGTTTTTGAGAATTTTGGGAGAACGCCAGCCGGCAGCGAGCAATAACACGGGCTGCGTCAGGTCGGGAGATGGCGTCACGAACGTAGCAACTGGTGTTAGCGGCGGGAGGCAGTACGCTGTGAAAAGGAAGGTGCGGGTCGCGGCCGTATAGACGATAAAACAGTGAGTAGCCCATTGTGCAGTGACGAGAGGAATTGTATGCGAACGTTACAAACGGCAAAGTAATATCCCAGTCACGGTTATCATCCTAGACATACATTGACAGCATGTCCGTGAGCGTGCAGTTGAGGCGTTCGGTGAGGCTGTTCGTTTGTGGATGGTAAGCGGCGATAAAATAGTGCTTAATGGAGCAGCACCGAAGAATTTCGTCGACTACTCGAACAAGAGAGCAACGGCCACGGTCAGTGAGCAGCTGGCGTGGAGCACCATGGAGCAGGATGACGTCGTGGAGAAGAAACGCAACCACGTCAGTTGCACAGCTGGTGGGTATCGCTCGGGTGACAGCGTAGCGTGCAGTATAAGCCGTGGCCACCGCAATCTATTTATTCCCTGACGCAGAAAGTGGGAAAGGCCCGAGGAGGTCAAGGCCAACTCGGGAAAACTGGTCTACTCGGACGTCGATCGGCCGCAGCGATCCAGCAGGCATAACCGAGGGCTTCTTCCGTCGCTGACACCGGTCAGAAGAAGCCACGTAACGACGAACAGAGCGATAGAGGCCTGGCCAAAAGAAGCGGCGGCGGACGCTATCGTACGTACGAGATACCCCAAGATGACCCGCTGTGGGTGCGTCGTGCGGCTGTTGAAGAGCGGTAGTATGCAGGTGTTCGGGGACTACGAGCAGAAGCTCGGCTCCATCTGGTCGCATATTCCGTCCGTATAAGGTGCCGTTGTGGAGCACAAATAGAGCAAGGGTAGAATCAAGGTGATCAGTGCTGAGGCGAGTGATAATGGTGCAAAGCTTTGGATCTAAGCGCTGCTCATGGCGAATGTTTGAAAAGTAAGAGATAGCCAACACATATGTGTCATCGTCGCAATCGCTCGCAGGTGGGAGATCTACCGGGTTGCGGGACAGGCAATCGGCGTCAGCGTGCAGCCGTCCACACTTGTGGACAACAGAAAAAGTGTATACCTGAAGGCGGAGGGCTACGCGACCAGTAGGGTCCTCCAGCGTAGAAAGCCAGCATAAGGCATGGTGGTCGGTGATGACGGAGAACGGGCGGCGAAACAAGTAAGGGCGAAACTTTGTAATGGCCCACACGAGGGCTAAGCACTCACGTTCTGTGATCGAGTAATTTCGTTCAGCCGTAGAAAGGAGGCGACTGGCATAAGCTATGACGCGAGTGCGACCCATCTGCTGTTGGGCGAGTATGGCACCAATACCGTGACCACTGGCGTCATGCGTACCTCCGTTGGTGCCGAAGGATTGAGGTGTACCAGGACGGGCGGGTTGGTGAGCGCTGCAATGAGCGCAGAAAAGGCTTGGGATTGTTCTTGGTCCAGGCAAAATGGAGCGTCGTTCTTCAAAAGATTTTTGAGTGGACGAGCAGTCTCCGCAAAGTTGGGTACAATCCGCCGAAAATAGGAGCGGACGTGCAAGGTGGGTTTCGCAAAGGGCAGAGGAACTAGAGAACAAATTGCCAACCTTCGCTGGATCATGGAAAAAGCAAGAGAGTTCCAGAAACCTATCTACTTCTGCTTTATTGATTATGCGAAAGCGTTTGACTGCGTAGATCACAGCAGATTGTGGCAAGCTCTCCAAGATATGGGAGTTCCAATTCACCTCATCTGTCTCCTCAGGAACCTGTATGAAGGGCAAGAGGCCACAGTCAGAACTGGGCATGGTCTTACTGATTGGTTTCCGATTGAGAAAGGAGTGAGGCAAGGTTGCATACTGTCGCCCTGCCTATTTAAGCTATATGCAGAGTGCATCATGAGGAAGGCCGGTCTGGACGAGTCTTCAACTGGAGTGAAGATTGCTGGAAAATGTATCAGCAACCTTAGATATGCGGATGATACCACTTTAATGGCAGAAAGTGAAGTGGAACTCAAGAGACTTCTGATGCGCGTACAAGAAGAGAGTGAGAAGTTTGGGCTTAAACTGAACATTAAAAAGACAAAGATCATGGCGCCTTGCCCTATCAAGTCCTGGAGCATCAATGGACAAGAAGTGGTAGCTGTGACAGATTTTTTGTTCTTGGGCTCCAAGATTACCTCGGAAGGAGACTGCAGCCATGAAATTAGGAGACGCCTACTTCTGGGAAAGAGAGCCATGGTTAGACTTGACCGCCTAATAAGAGCAGAGCAGAGACACTAGTCTGTCAACCAAGATCCACATAACTCGTGCTATGGTCTTTCCAGTTGGGATGTATGGATGCGAGAGTTGGACTGTGTAGAAGGCTGACCGCCGAAGAATTGACGCGTTTGAATTGTGGTGCTGGTGGAGACTCTTGAGAGCTCCTTGGACTGCCAGAAGATCAAATCAGTCGATATTGTCGACCATAAACCCTGACTGCTCATTGGAGGGTCAAATTCTAAAGTTAAAGCTCAGATACTTTGGTCATCTGATGAGAAGAGAGGAGTCGCTGGAGAAAGATTTGATGTTGGGAAAGGTTGAGGGTCGCCGGAGAAGGGGAAGGCAGCGAACGCGATGGTTAGATGGCATCCTTGAGGCGCTGCAGATGAAGTTATGTGATGTTAGAAAGATAGTGAGATTCCGGAAAGCGTGGCGTGACATGGTCTATAGGGTCACGAAGAGTCGGACACGACTGAACGACTGAACTGAAGCTACGCAACAAAAAAGGCTAGAGAAAACTAAAGGTGGAAGGAACATATTGAGGCAAATAGGTAAAATAGGTATACAACAGAAGGAATACTGGGACAAGGCATAGGAAATGAGAGGGGAGGACATTAAATGGATCCACATCCCCCCCATTAGCAAAGAACATGCAACTTGAATATAATACGCAATGACGAGAGAAAATGGCAAAAGCCCAGATACGGAGATTCGAGGCAGAAAATCTAGGTAGAATTGCCTATGTAGACGCTCATATTGTGGCAAAGGAAACATGAATGTATTCGTAGTCGATGGCAAGCGAGAAAGGGTTACATCAATCTGTATAAAAACAAGATCGATACAGACAGCCGAAGAGGCTGCAGCAGCACTGGCTCTTGCTCTGACCGAGGCAAAATACATAGTGACAGCAAACGCGCAATCAGGAGCTACACCACAGGATTTATAGCGACGACTGTGTCTGGAATCCTCGATCAAAAGCCAATAGAATGAGACGTCACCCTTGTTTGGACGCCAGCCCACGCAGGCATGTCCGGAAACGAGGCGGCACACAAACTAGCCCGAGATATCACACACCGGGCTGGAGGAGTGTCACCAGAGCAATGCAAACAAGAGTGCATGAAAAACTAAATCAAAATAACAACGCACTACAGACAGAGCAGGAGGGTCCTACCACAACCAGACTCCACGTTAAGCAAATAGGAAGCAAACACAAGGAGAAAGCCACAGACAAATACACACCCGAACCCAGTTCTGGTCAACCATATATGGACAGAAATACGATCAGACCTATGTTCATTATGTAAGGAAATGAGATCACTCGATCACATAATATTGGAACGCTCGAAGTCACCAGGCAGGGCTAAAAATATAAAGAACGACGCCTGAAAGACCCTTCTGTGAATCTGAGACTCAAGCGCCCCAATTGTTCGACTGGCCGAAGATGCCGGCGGAGGCCAAGAATTACCGGCCTGCAACTAAGGCGACTGTCCCACCTTCCGGGTCTAACCCGCAAAGAGCGGGATAGTCCCTCTGTTGGACCAATAAAAGTTCTCTCTCTATTCCTTAGAGACGATGAGTAGTGTAGTCTTGGGGTATCCATACCAATGTGTTTCTTAGGATGCCGTGATGAATGCGCGCAGTGGACACTTAAGATACGTCATCAAGAGAAAAAGTAAGGAGAGACGGAAAGGAGGGAAAGAAATAAATAAAAAGCTGCCTTAGTGGAGTGCTGTGTACTTTTGGTATCTTAACAAACTCGCTGAACGTGCGCAGCAGTGCTGACGTCCTAAAAACGACTAAATGAAATTGACTTACAGGAAAGGAAAGGCGCAGTCTCTGTCGCACCTTCCGTGAACACATAACCGCGCCGTGTTGGGAAGTGAAGAAGGTGGAATTAAAAAGCGAGAAAAGCGTGCCATAGTGGAGTGCTACGGAGAAATTGAGTAAGGCATTTTAAGAGAGTAAACTTTTCTCACGTTTAGCGGTTATTGTTTGTTTATTCGCGACTCAAAATCAGAAGATGTCAGCTTATCTTTGTAAAGAAGATAGGCACTGCATTCAATTGTTCCAGAATCAGTATTTTGCCTCGGCGGCTGCGTTTCGATGGAGGCGAAACGAAGTGGCGTCCGTGTGCTGTGCGATGTCAGTGCACGTTAAAGATCCCCAGGTGGTCGAAATTACTCCGTAGCCCTCCACTACGACCCCCCTTTCTCTCTATCCACTTTCACTCCCACCTTCATCCCCTCCCTTACGGCGCGGTTCAGGTGTCCACAGAGCAAGTGTGACAGATACTGCGCCTTTCCCTTCCTATGAACCAACCAACCAACCAACCAACGTTTTACCAGCGTCACAAATTCAAATAAGTAAAATTATTGACGAAGCAATCAGCTTGATATTCAAACACACTATGCTGTCGAAGACATTATTCGAGAACGCGCGATGTTCTCTGAAACAAGTTTCTAGAAGGGCTTTAGCTCTCGCATGATGTTGCCCGAGATAAACGTTCTGTGAGGTTACCTCAGAAAGAGGCTTCCCAAGGGAATTCGGACTTTCAGACGAAATCCATAGACCTGGTTCAGAAGAGAATGCGATGCGTTAGCCTGAATAGGAAGCTGAACCCTGGCCTAGAGCACTAATGCACCTCACGAACTTGCAGCTCTTGAAGTTTCGCGCAATTTGCAGCCAACTTGGGTTGCCATAGCCAACAGTAGATTGCTACCTACCATATGTGTGCGCCCTGTTAGCAACACAAGCATCTGGTTGGTAGCCATAAGCAAGTCGACCATTTTAAAGATGGTTCAATTTTGAAACTGATGGTATAATGTCCGTTTTTTACTTTTAGTCCTGTGTTCTCCTGTCCCGTCCTTTTGGTGCAATTCGGTTTTCTTGCGAAAGCAATACCCACGTGAGGTTGTGACGTCACACCCCACGTGGACTGGTAGGAGATGCCAACTTGGGTCTCTCGTTTGACATGGGACGGTTATCTCAGAATCAGCCTGCTAGGACCCTGGCATTCACGTTACCTCTATAGGCCACTAAGGCACGTTCATACGGCTTGGTTAAAGCGGGGCTCTATATGGGAGCTGAGGAAGACGAAAATGAGAAGAACGCTCGGCCACCCGCAGCGAATATTTGGCTCGGCAGCCTTGAACCCTTGTAATTTTTTCAAAATTGCCTCACCAACTAGCAGCCTCCATCGCAGTCTCTTAGATTACGTTTGCCCCCATTAAAGCGCTAAAATTTCATATTTGTTCTCACAGCAAACAGTTCCGAAAATGTAGCTGTTTTGTGGGCATATATGTACATATGTGGCTTACAGTTCAGTTCCTGTTTTTATTCGTTTCTTCGTCACTAGCTCCTAATTTAGAATTGGTAGGCTACAGAAGATTTTCGCCTTTCAGAACATTGCCCGAGGGCAAAAAGTCAGCTAATTACGGATTACTGAAAGCGGCGCTAACGATCATGAAGAAAATTCACTCATTATTGTAGGAGATTTCAATGCCATGGACAGGAGCTGGATTAGCAGAAAGAAGATATCAAGGGACGAACACTGGCGGAGGTAGCATAATATTTTGGCTGCAGTGTAATCACAGATCCCGAGTCCCCCACGAGAATCGCGAATTGTTTCAGCGCAGACACTTTCCCTGATCTCATGTTGTAAGGAATATCAAGGCGTCAGAGTGAGAAAACATGTTGTAAAACCAAGGCAGCGATCATTCTATTCTCCGTGCTTGAACAGCATCGGACAAGATAACACGCCAGATTGTAGAAGCAAAACTCACAGCCTGGAACGCGTTTCGCGAGGCTTGCAAAATTTCTCACGGCGGCATCCAATCTCAGGAAGAATGGAGCGGCATGCTGAGACAAACGCGAGACATGCGCAAAACGTGTAAGGCGAACAACATGAACGGCCAAAGTAGACGGGCACCTTCTCCGTCTATGGGAAGCCAGACGCAGTCTCACCAAGACATTGGTGGAAGTAAAAACACGACAGGAATTAAAATCGGGTCAGAAGAAGTTAATTTCTAAAGTCCTTTACGCCGTTCGGCAGCAGCTAAATTCTCCTTGGCTTCCACGTCGAGCGCGTGCATCTGTTCCCCGTCATGCGCATTATATACACGCGGCGCACCCTGCTAGCGAATGCGCAGCTGCGTGCAACGTACCTATCGTAAACACCGCTTCGCTGAATCTCACAGGTTGGAGAGGAGCATACTTTCCTTGGACGGCAGCGACCGGCTGTGGCGAGGAGGCGCCGAACTTGCGCTTTCAGGGACGTCACTCGGTTTTCGCACATGTGCACAACTCGCCTCCCAGACTCACGTGAAACTGGGCTCTGGCCCGCAGTTAAATTGCAAACGGGGTGATGCCCGTCGATCACAATGACGTCGAAATGATGAATAGGGCGTCAGTCGAACGAAGAGCGCCAAGCTCCTTCGTCCGCTCGTCCGGCGACACGTTGCAAGTTGGAGACTTCTTGAGTATAAAAGCCGTTTATTTAAGACAGCCATAGACAGACGTACAGGGCGGTTAAAACGATGACAATCCAGAGGCGGCCGAGACCCGGCGCGCTCTTCTTATTTCGCGCGAAGACATCCCTTAAGTCAGTTTTCCCAGGTTTCTGGGGCACCTCTTACGCGTCAATCACAGTCCTACTTCTGGTAGCCAATCCAAGAATTTTTAGGCCAACTTAAATGGGCCAATGGCGTGTCGTGGCTAATGAAGTTGTTTTTATTATCCAGCCCCACTCGTTTCCTGCAAACTGTCTAATTTCTAAACACATGGCTACAGCCCCGCGGACCGACACGGAAAAGCACTTAACGAACAAAAGCATTGCGCAGCAAGAGCCACACGTGCGGTCCGAGGATCAGGAGCGGTAGTAGCGGTCCCCATTCCGTCTCCATTTCTGGGGCATGCGCGCGCCACATCATCGAGGGCCATAAAACACACTTCTTAGAAACAGAAGGGCTCGCGAGGACGGTTAGCTTGTCTTCGTCCGAGTCGCACCCCTCGACACAAAACTCAGCGCTCCGGCGACGGCCATTCTTTCACCACGGGTGTCCCGCCAGACGCACGCAAAAGAGGGGGACCAAGTCAGGGAGCAAGGGGAGGAGGGGAAACCGGGCGGCCGGAGGGTCGCAACCTAACACCCGCTTTTTGCTACAAAATTCTAGGAGGCACATTGGATCACTAAATTGCGATGAGGCGAAAGCGTCTATCGCGCGGTAGTAACCAGCATTTCATTGAATGCATTTAGATTCACCGGCGTTCTTGGGCGTGAATCGGGAAGTCCCAAAGTTCTTTCTCTATCGTTGTAACATCCGCGCGCCCCTACATCGCAGTCCGAACAAGGACCCCACGTGGCGATATCTCGTCTGGGCTCCTAGCCACCAGGGTCTTGCAGAGAACGAGGCAGCGGACGCAGCCGCCCGCGCGCTTTCTCTCCGGGCATCCTCGGGACTCGAATCGGCTGAGGACATCCATTCCAATCCGGCCTAATCATTCAAAGATATTGCAATTATTTTATAAAAACTCGCATCGCAAATACCCTAACCCCTGCGAAGGGTTAGGAAAAGCGAACGGGAGGCTGCTCTTGCGCCTGTTCACTAACAAGATGGTGTGCCTGGCAGTACTTTAACATTTTGACTCCGAATTCACTGGCCAGTGCCAGTACTGTGGGGAGACGGCTGACACCTACCACATGGTATGGGCCTGCCAACGAAACCCATCCCTTCCCCCATCCCGAACCCTTCCCTGAAGGACTGGTAGGCGACCCTGCTCGGCTGCTGCGACCTACAGGCCCAAAGGGCCTTGACGCGGCGTGCGAGAGAGGCGGCAACCGCCAATTGGGTCCCTCTCTAGGGTCTCCACACAGTATTGTAAGGCCGAGGCCCTTAAGGCTCCGCGTCAAACAAACCTCCAAACATACAATAAACGCTTTCACCACCACCACAACCCGACATCGCGGTGTCGTCTCCCTCCTATGCCGAGGTGGTCCGTCGAGATGAGAAGGTGAAGGACAGCCCGCCGGGCGCCAAACGCTAGTCCCTACCACCCAGAAAAAAGCTCTGAACGTAGCTCTGAAAAACGGCGGCCAGCAGGGTGAGGAATTTTGCTTCGTTGGGCGGACGAGGGAAATGTGGAATCCCCATACCCTCGCTGCCTCATTCGTGACCTCCACCTGAGCGTCTTTTCTATCTGGTGCAACTCGTGTGGTCCCTCAAAAGACCCATGCCGCAGGACAGGAGTAGGAATCCGGGCTTGATAGCTTCTGCCTCTGGTTCAGCGGCCAAAGAGAGGGCGGCCGCAAGAAACGTCAAGTCGCTGCCCCGTGTTCAGACTTCATCTTTTCGTGTTGCTTAAATCCCCACCCCTGCTTTCGTGGGGATGATGACAGGACGAAGTCAACTCACCCGTCAACCGGTCACGGGACGCCGGTACGCCTGCAGTGCCGGCTCTTCCACGGGCGGCCACGCCGACGGCTCATCATGTCGTAAATCTGGGCAGCAGGCCGTCCTTCCATTCACCAGGCATATTTAGATATACAAGAACCACACTGGCCTGCTTATTTACACGAGCCAGGATCTTATGCACGAGACATTTTGCGCCATCTAACTTGGCGGTCGGCTGTATTGACAAGGTAGACTCGTCAAGCTGCCCAAAGGCAGCTTTTCTACGATTCCGCCATCTGTAGTGTTAGATAAACAGATTTTTTTACAACACTGTCGGCTCCCTTACGGGCCCCAAGCATGTGGGCATACAGAACGCTTACATTCAACGCAAACAAGTAGAATGCACATTACGGCAATAACACATGTCTAAGTAAATCCGCTAATACAAATATTTCTGATGGCTGACAATGTACAAGCGGCTTTTGATGTTATCAACAAGGAATAATCAACCAGTGTTTGCAGTGAACAACAGGCAGGTAACAAGTAAGCGCCAAGAGGAGCAAAACATGATCAGATTAGCATATGAAGAAAGTTGTATTAGTACTAAAGAACAGATACTGTAGGCTATGCGGACTAACTAAAGCAACGGTAATGCTTAAGAACTGTTTAGTGCAAAAAGTAAGGGAAAATCAAGTGTACTGTAAGTAAATAATCAGAGCCCCTTGGGAGCCGTTGAGGACATTACTCTGCAGAAATAGGCGCTTCAATCTTCGTAGCGAATGTTGCTACAGTAGGCCCATATGGGTAATGTAAGAATCTAGTTTGTTCCATTCACCGATGGAGGATGGAAAACATGAATGATTAAATGCATCTGTATGACAGGAATATTCGGTTAATGTGAGAACATGTTTGTGACGTGTCTGCCGAGATTGTGATGGGTAAATATATTTTGACACATTGATGTTAAAAATGTAATGCAATATTTGATACAAAAATTTCAAAAGCGCGTGCTTTGCTCTTATTGAGAGTGTCGCAAGACCTTCGATGGCTGTAAGGTGATCTGGGGTGTCATTACGCCTATATGTATTATGGATAAACCGCAGTGCCTTTCTTTGTATTTTTTTTCTAGTTTCCCTATGTTAGTTGCTGTGTGCGGGAACCAAAACGTGTGGGCGTACTCTAAAATTGGCCATATGAATGTTTTATATGCTAAGATCCTTGTGTATGCTGGTGCAAGTTGAATGCATCTTCTCAAAAAGAACAGTTTACGCAATGCTTCCGATGTTATATTGTCGATGTGTGCGTCCCATCTGAAGCCAGCGGTTAGTGTACAATGAGATATTTAAGCTGGAAGACTTTATTAGGAGGAGTGCCATGAATGTTGTAAGGGGAAAATGATGATTCTTTTTTTCCTGGCTATTGTCATACATACAGTTTTTATTATTAATAGTCATCTGCCTTCTCTCGCGCCAGTGCACTACTGCGTCAAGCGACTGGGAAAGCGTATTGTGGTCCTGATGATTTTCTATTTTTCAGTTGATGATGCAGTGACCTGCGAATGATTTGACATTTGGCGAGCTCGCTAATATCGGACGAGGAGGAGGAAACAACTTTATTCTATGCACAATTAAGCGTCGAAAATGTCCCGGGCCAGGGTCCCCTAGGCCAACTGATCTTTCAGCTGGTCAGAAGCAAACCAAGCCCACCTTATTGGGGGAGAAGGGTGTAGAAAGTGAGGCGACTGAATTGCAACAGGGCAGAAAAACATGGAGTGTTGTCAGTTTGCATAGTGTTCAGAACAATCTGGGCATGCGGGGAAATGTCTGATTCATTATAGAAATGATCGCGCAGGATTCAGGTGTTATTTAGTTGTATGAGTTTAAGAATGCGTATTTGCGTTGCAGTGAGGGTTATATTAGGAAAAGGTAGCATGCGAAGAGTTTCCGTAATGTTTTCATAGTGAATGTTGGTCTCTTTTTTGCAGTGAAGAGTAGCGTCCCCAGTGGGAAGATAAGGTCAGGGAATCCCAGGTGCCTGGTGCTGAAGTTCGCGGGCGAGGCGATACATTGCTTGGATTCCAGCGCGACCAGGAATCCACCTCAGCGTGATAGTGTTAGGGCTTAGTTTGGTCAAATCTCTGTGTAGATCATCTTGCAGTACTTCAGGAACGCGACACGAGTGAATGGCGCGTACAGCCTGCATTGAAGCAGTGTGTATGGTATATCCTGAAGGGCTAGTGGGTGCTCGTGCGTGGTCTTGAATAATGGCGACTATGGGCAGGGTCTCGAGGGGCGCTGTAGGGGACGGATACATGTAAATATCGATGGTATGCGTCTCTGCCTCTGAGTAAGCAGCTGCACTGAGATTAGTTCGTGATTCATCTGTGTAGACGATCGTGGAATCAGTAGGGTGAGCATTACTGATAACACGAGAGGAACATTTGCCTGGGTTAGTATCGGGTACATAGTTTTTGAAATATGGGTTTATTGATGTTATCTGGGATTGGGGAAGGAGGGGTAATAATAGGGAGGTCGATAGGTTTGAGTGAAACTTGCTTAACTATCAAATGTCCTTGTTTGGTGCTAGAAAGACGTGCCAATTCCTGGTCTCGATGTTGCCGTGTGATTTCTCCCAGGGACAAAAACAGCCCAGTAGAGTATAGACGCTCCGTGGACGAATATACAGGGATATTGAGGGCAGCCTTCTGCAATATATGAAGCGCACCCTGAATGTGTTGTCTTTTGCGACAGGTTAGAGTAAGGTACGGAATTGTATATAGTTTTGCTAAGGGATAATGCGTGGACTGGCTGCCAAACTTGACTGTCACGTAGACCGGCGTGTTTATTGAAATTCTGGGGAACTAGATGCGTAAGCTGATTGCAAATTTTAATCCGCCAGAGATGGAGTAACCTGCCATTGTGAGAATAATTACATGGTTATGCTGGCGTTGATGGCGGCCTTTTGCAATCGGCACTATTTCGCATTTTTCAGGCACGGGAAGTAGCCCTACTTTTCATATCTTACGACTGCATCGATATACCTTGCTGTAGGATCTCCTTTACTGCTCTAGGAGACCCAGAAATGCACCAAAGAGTAAGGTCGTCTCCCTAAAATGTATGTTTTAGGTTTGGGATAGAGGCTAGAATACGATATAAGGGAGCCACTGCAAGGTTAAAAAATAAAAAATGTGGGTGATAGAATAGCACCTTGAGGATTACCACGTGTGAGGTGAAAAGGGTCAGAGGCAGAATCGGGGAGATGAAACTTGGCCGTGCGGCCGCGAGGAAATGCAGTGAGGTAGCTGTACATCTTTGGACCACAGCCAGTAGAGGCCACGATATGCAAGATAGGATCGTGGGCAGGGCTATCAAAGGCCTTAAGCATATCAAGGACTTTGGCTCTGATCTGTGAAAAGGGCGGAGGTTTAAATTCGTACGTGGGGAGAAAAAAAAGAGGGCCTGAGCAGACACACCTTTTCGAAAGCCGATTTTTTTTAGGGAGAAATAAATCTGTGGATTCAAGATGAGCTTCGAGCCGATTGAGCACCATCCGTTCCACTGCCTTCCCCAGCTGTGATGTAGATAACTAGGCGGAGGTTTTAAAGCACAGTGCTTTTCAGTGCATAGCCGTACATCTTTGGACCACAGCCAGTAGAGGGAACGATGTTTAAGAGAGGATCGTGGCAAGGTTATCTAAGGCCTTCGCATATCAGCTAGGGGTCACTATGGCTTCAATCTTGGAAGAGGGCGGAGCATCAGATTCATGATAGGGAGAAAAAAAGAGGTCCTAATTAGACACACGTTTTCAGAAGCCGATTTTTTGAGGGAGAACGAAATCTGGGGATTCAAAATGAGCTTCGAGCCGATTGAGCACCACCCGTTCCACAGCCTTTCCCAGGTGTAATGTTAGATAAACTGGGCGGAGGTTTTGAACAGCAATGCGTTTCAGTGAGGTAGCCGTACATCTTGGGACCACAGCAAGTAGAGGCCACGATGTTTTAGAGAGGATCGTGGGCAAGGTTATCAAAGCCCTTCGCACATCAGCTAGGGGCCATTCTGACTTTATTCTTGGAAGAGGACAGAGCGCCAGATTCACGATAGGGCAGAAAAAAGAGGTCCTGATTAGGCACACGTTTTCAGAAGGCGATTCTTTGAGGGAGAAAGAAATCTGGCGATTCAAGATGAACTTCGAGCCGATTGAGAACCATCCGTTCCGCTGCCTTTCCCGGGTGTGATGTTAGATAAATTGGACGGAGGCTTTGATGCGCAGTGCTTTTCAGTGAGGTAGTCGTACATCTTTTGACCACAGCAAGTAGAGGCCACAATGTTTTAGAGAGGATCGTGGGCAAGGTTATCAAAGGCCTTCGCAAATCAGCTAGGGGCCACTGTGGCTTTAATCTTGGAAGAGGGCGGAGCATTAGATTCATGATAGGGGAGAAAAAAGAGGACCTGATTAGACACCTTTTCAGAAGCCGATGTTTTGAGGGAGAAAGAAATCTGGGGATTCAAGATGAGCTTCGAGTCGATTGAGCACAATCCGTTCCATACTCTTTCCCAGGCGTGAATTCAGAGAAACTGGGCCGAGGTTTTTAAGCTAGGTGTTTTTACCTGGCTTTGGCAGTAGGGATACAAGTGATCGTTTCCAAAATGCTGAAAGGGTGCTTTCTTTTCAGTGTAAGTTTTGCAATGCCCAGAAAATGTTGCGTGTCCTTGTCAGAGAAGTTTCCAATGAGCGAGCACGTAATCTGGTCCACACCTGGGACAGACGTTCGATTCAGCTGCTCTAGCGCCTATTCAAGTGCCCAGAATGTGAACGGCGCATCGAGTTCTGCATTGGAAGCACCTGCGCACGGAGGATAATGATCAGGTATGGGAGAAGGAATGTCCAGATCGCGGTGTAGGGTTGTTAAGGTATCCGCACCTAGTACCGAATAGTGCTTCTCAGAAGTGGCAGCAGGAGCCTGTTGACGCCCGAGGAGTTGTCTGAGTATGTGTAAGTTTCTATTTTGATTTAACGTGCCTTGATGGTGTTACAAAGTTTGTTCTGTTGATTTGTGTCAAGTACTGACACAGTGTTCTTTAACCTGTAGCGTCAGTGCGGTGACACGCTCAGCTGGCGAGAATTGGGCTGAGTTCGAAGGTGCGCGAGAGTCGTGCCCGTCATTTCCAGATGCGTACAAGGTAAAGGTCGGATGATTTTAGGGGATGAAGTGGAACTCTCCTGCGTAGTTAGCTTCCGACCTTGCTTGAATGCTTCTGTCCAGCTCTAAAGACCGCCAGTATTATGAAAGCTACCCTAGTTTGTGCGGGATATGAAAAATAGCTTTCTTTTTAAGGAGATAAATTTTCTCGTTGTTTTTCTAGTTGTGAGCCAACTAAACAACAATAATATTACGCGAGACGAATCATGAATTATATATCTGACGTTTTATTTTAGAAGGATAAAAGTACGGCAACGAGAAATTGCACCTGTCACTGATGACATAACTAAAACACTATTATTGCACCCACCAAAGAACTGTTTTACAAATGGACACCAATCTCCATCAGTAGTAGCCATGCAACACTCATGGAAATCCGAGCACAAAGCAATGTCAAGAGGATGAGCTACAGTGTAAGAACTTCGATCAAGTGAACCTTTGCAGGGCTTAACAAAGCCATCAGCGGAAGGTTTGAAGGAAACGAGCTAATTACCTGAAGATATTTGAAAAGCAGAAGAGGTTGGCAATAAACTCTTGAGCGCATAAGTTTATTGCCCATAAGGTTATTAAGGACGCATGAAGTCTGCTCTTCTTCATAAATCATTTTTAGGTTAAGATACAAAGCATAATAGCATCAGATACAATGTGTGGGTTACATGTGTTACTACAAAATGTTTAACTGAAAAAATGCCACTGTATGCCCTACAGATTTAAACTTATGCGGAGTGAGACTGAATGCACAAAATTATGAAGTACTTACAAACATCGATAAGCAGAATACTGAGCTCCAGGGAGGCCAATTTGGCAGTCTATACGTTTGTGAACTACCTTACTGAAGATTAACTGCCCGAATAAATACTTTTACCGCCTCCCAGTGTTTGCTAGGAATGGCTGACAGCCTTTGTGAAGAAACTGTGATTATGTTTGCTTAGAAAATGTTTACAAACAAGTCTTTTCGTGCCGAGAATGCAGCACTTGGCCATAGCATAGCATAGCAATCATAGCATAGGTTCACAATAACAATAATCATCACTAGTAAAGTCACAACCAACTATTTTAAATGGCGTTCCGGCGAGTTGTGTGACTCACCTACCATACAAGTGCTCCATAACTGAATTCATTTTACCAGCTGCATGGGCCCAAAGCACCCAAAGATAGGAAAATGGAGTGACGTGATGCTTATCTTGTGTATCTTAATGCAGTGCGTAATACAAAATTTTTGGCATTTAGGCAATTGTGGCTAGAGTACAGGGAGGTTTACTTTTAAGATTTGAGTTAGCAATGGATAAATGTCTGATCAAAATTTTGCTCGAAATGTGTTTCCACAGATTGCAGATGCATAGTTTGTAAAAATGGCCGAAGCATTAAATTTTATTCCTTATTGTGCAATACAGCACCATGCTACCTCCAAGCTCTAAACTTCTACAAGGAAAAGAGCACCCTTTCCTCAATTTATAAGGTGTTCTAGTCTTTGGGGGTTCTATTTGGCATGCACTAAGTGGCTGAGAAGCAAGGCTTTTTGCCTGGTAAACATATGCGTGATATTGCAGTGATGCAATTTTTTTGCTATCTGGGCCACTCAAGAGAATGTTCAGTGTCATTGATTCGACTGTTTTGCTGTCTACCACTACACCGCATGTTCTACAAACATGCGTCCGCCGCTCCTTTAGCAGCTTTCTGCAAAATCTCATAGGCTTGGAAGCTTCAGCTAACCTCAATCAGAACAATTAAAGTAAACAACTAGCAGTAAACGAAACGAGCCCCATGATTGACTGAAACTGTATACAAATAACAATATGGTAAAGAAAGCCTCGGAAAACGGAGTACAAATAGTATAACTTCACAAAGGCGTTAGCAGGTGAAACTCGAGAAAACGTTACTCGATTCCTTCCCCAAAGATATGTAACATCTTAAGACAAATTATTGAAAACAACAGAATAGATACCAATCATACGCTGTTTCACATTCTAGTAAAAATGTCTACCACATTAAAAGTACAAGTGGCTATTCGTATACCATGCTGGAGGTATTAGCACCGAAAATGCTTTGAAGCATAGTCTACCTGAAGCAGAACTTTTTTCTACCCTGAAATATCTTCCTAGTGGTGCTTCCAGCCCATAGAGAATAGGTTATATATAATGTAATCAGAAAAGTTATAAATTCAGTAGCTGGTGCAAAAAAAAAACTTTCTTTTCACTTTTCCTACAAAAGCAGTAATATGCTCCCTGAACCTGAAACCAGTCCAGTGACTATGTAATGGTTGAGAGACCATGTAACACCTGTTATGTCCGAGTGGTGTAGGCACATAATTTAGGCATCCGAATGAGAAAGGCACTCACATCCAGGCCGTGTGCCTTGCAGCAACTGGCAACTACTGTGTAGAGTGCACAGTAGGCGAGCAAAAGGTGCCATAGTAATTTTACTTTTACTTCTGTTGTTGAATCACTTTCCTGACGCAAGCATCAAACAAGCGAGACGAAATTGAGGGTGATGATCCATGCAGGCCAACAGAAAACACAGCTTTATGATTTACTTTCCTGTCTACAATTTTAACAATTTTCTTTGCACCTTTTTCTTTAACCCTGTAACTGGATTGGAAGTACTTTGTCGAAAGGTAGACACAAGCCAGACGGTCCGAGCAGTGTGTGAATATCACACAATACGGAATTTATACTAACAAGCTTCTCGGCCACAGTCTTCCTGCGGGAGCGAAAATTCCTGAGGGCCTCTCTAGAGAACGAGTTTGTAGTATTCGATAGCGTAGATGTAAATACACACGCGAAAGAGGCGACGCAGCACGCAGGTTTTTAAAAGGCATCACTTATCACGCTCGCACTCTCGAGGAAAGTAAATGCACACGTGCATGTCACACAGTTAGTCGACGTAGGGACATAACACGCAAAAGCAAAACACCGGTGTGCTCAAATTGATACCGAGCAATGCAAGCGGCATCATCAATCACGAAAGAATTCTTGCAGTAGTTCAGTGAAATGCTCTGTTAACTTAAAGTGCACTATCGTGCACAAGCCAAATCTCATCAAAAACCACATTCCTTTTACATATTCGTGATGCCCTTATCGCCACGAATAGCCTTACATTATTTGGAAACGAAAGCATACAGCAGATACTAAAGAAAAAGTTATACTGCTGATCGCTATCAAAGAGCGGCAACAAGCTCGACGACCGGAGGCTCGCACAATGAGCGTGGCGTCTTTCCATTCACGCTGAATAATTGCGAAATTGTTGAGATCATTACCTTTAGTAATATGTAAAAGTGCAGTGCCAACATGCCTCAATTTCTCAGAAGCATCGGTGACGAGGTAACACGTAACTTTTCTCCACGGTAGATTTCGTAAACACGTTCGTTAGCTGATCACAAATTCTTTAGGATCTTCAGCGACGCTGGCACCTGAACGTTGATCTGGTAGTCCTTAGTGCACTTGGGGCATGTCAGAATGAAGAGTGAACTATCACAGACGCTACCACTCTTCACAAAATACCACAAATTTCGTCACAAGCAAGGCGCAGCAATTTAACGGGACCAGTTGCGCGCAGATCTTAATACTGCCGCTATATTGCCCGTTGAGGCCAGACTTCGCAGCGCTCTCTCTCTTTCATTGGAGTTGCTATTAGACTGCAAAGTACAAGCAGGAAAATATTTCAGGAGAGAAAAAAATTCTGAGGAATATGCTTTTGCCCATTTTCGGGGCTAATAACTCGATCATGGAATAAGAATGGCTACTTGCCCTGTCTTTAGGGTTGTAGACCTTTTTTACTAGACAGTGGAACAGCATGCCATTATTTTTAAAACGTTGCCTTAAACAGTTTTCTTAAAACGTTTTATATGTTTGGCAAAGAGATTGAGTAATTTTTTCTTTAATTCTCCACACGGATACCAGCCAAGATGGGCTCGGCGCTTTTCTCCTGCAGGAAGACGAGTCTGGTGACCACAAAGTCCTAGCTTATGCCAGACGCCAGCTTTCCGACGTTGAGCGCCGCCGCCACAATTCGGAACTCGAATGCCTCGCCTTCGTCTGGGCGGCCGAGAAGTTTCGTCCCTACATGTACGGCCGTCACTTTACCATAGTCACGGACAATAGCGCTCTCACTTGGCTGCAGTCCGCCAGACACCTAACTTCCAAGATTACACGCTGGCTCCTGCAACTTCAATTTTAGGATTTCACCATAGTGCATCGCCGCGGCTCTGCCCATAAAGATGCCGATTTTATTTCTCGCCACCCTTGTCCCGTGACGGCCTTGACGGACCTCAGGAATACACGCACGCAAGATTCCGAAGGGAACAAAATGTAGCGCACCAAGATAAGGACAGAGAAAGAATACACACACAGCGCTAACTTCCAACTAATGTTTATTTAAGGAAGAAAGCATGGTTTTATACCACCGCGTATCACATGCGCCAAAGAACATGCGCTAGCAAGTCATGTCACTCAGATACGCAATCTCCTTTGGCAACAACGCGACAGAAGGGTTACTAATACAATCATCTTTCAAAAGAGTAATCCATTCAGCTTCAACTATTTCACGCGTTAACCGGTTTTTGTGCACTTTTAAAACCATACTTTTTTTCAGGAGAGGAATACAATTGCAAACACGGCAATGAGCCGACAAACCTTTACCACACCTATTACTGACATCCCGGCCATGCTCACGAAGCCTATCATTGAGGCATCTGCCCGTTTGACCAATATATTGCTTCCCACAGGATAGGGGTATTTGATAGACTACATTTTGGATGAAATTAACAAATTTTTCTTTATGTTTCTTTGTGCAGTCTATCACCTTCTTGGCTTCTGACGAAGTTTTTGTGCATAGCTGACTCAACTTATTCGGAGCCGAAAAAGCCACTCTAACTCCCGATCGCTGCGCAACTTTTTTCAGATTATGGGACAGCCTATGAATGTAAGGGATGACGGCAATTTTTTCTTTCTTACACGGGGCCTGTTGACTGACATCCGCTTTTTTCTGGCATACTTTCTTCAAAGCGCCTTCGGCCACGGACACAAGAAGATGGGAAGGGTACCCGGCACATTCTAGACGCTTACACTGTTGTGAAAAACTGTCATGCATGAGGTGCGGGCAAGATTTCTTCAGAGAATTAACAAATGAAAGGCGAGCAATGGAACGTTTCAGAAGTTTAGAGTGCGATGAATTGAAAGGTAACAATGGTTTTTCGCCACGAGGTTTAAACATCCAGCACGTCCGATCATGATGAAGTATGAAGTTAATATCTAGGAATTGAATACCACCTGTTTCAGGTAATTCAAATGTTAATTCTAGAGGTTTAAAATGGTTACGAAACAGCGCAAGGACATTAAAAGCGTCATCCATGAAGGAACCGTCATTTCTGTTAAGTACAATGAGGTAGTCGTCAACGTATCTAAAAATCCTAATACCATTGGTATCAGTTACTGTATCAGCAAAAGACCTGTCCAGCCGGGCTAAAAATAAATCGCTTAGGATGGGGGCTATGCACGACCCAATGCAGATTCCGACATTGCAGCCATAATCCACTCCCTTGGCACTGCTTACGACACACGCCTCCGAAAACTGCGCTGGATCTATCGATTGAAGGATAACTTCTTGTGTCATGGGAAGCGGCTCCGTAGTCAACCACCCGTGTGGTTGCCAGTAGTGCCGGCAACAGTGCGGTCGCAATTCTTGTGCGGCCTACACGAGGTTCCCACGGCTTGTCACCTTGGCTGCGGAAAGCCTTACGCACGAGTGTCGGAGAGCTTTTGGTGGACTAATATGTCCAGAGACGTCAAAGAACAAGTGCCGTCCTGCCAGACGTGCCAGTACATGAATTCGTCCATTCGAACTAGTTAGACTGGACCATTTGGGCCCGTTCCCAAAGGCGCGCACCGAAAACCGGTATATTCTGATTGCGATCGACTACTTTTCAAAGTGGGCCGAAGCACGGCCCTTTCCGGACACGTCGTCAGCTCATGCCGTCTTGTTTGTAGAACAGCATCTCGTTCTTCGGCACGGTGTGCCCCGACGCCGCAGCACGCATCGCGGGAGCTGCTTTATCTCCCATGAATTTGAGCGAGTCCTCCGCTCTTTCGGAATTACGCATTCCACTACATCCGTCAATCACCCCCGGTCAAAGGCCTCGTGGAGCGTGTTAACCACACACTAACGGATATACTCGCGTCCTACGTCGCTCCGTCCCACACAAACTGGGATCATTTTGTTTCTGCCGCAGCATTTGCACCCAACATTGCGGCGCAAGAAACAACGCATGCCACGCTGTTCTCAGTCGTCTTTGGCAGAACGCCCTCCATCGCTCTCGACGAGCAGTTGTGCCTTCCCCATCCTAATGCGTCACCTACTGACTCCACCCAATGACTCCGTTGTGCCCCCCCCTCGACACTAAGCGCAACCTTCTCACAGCTCTCGCGCGTGTGCAAGTGGCCAACGCGGTAGCACCACCACTTCCCTCATTCCGATCCGGTGACTTGATCCTCGTTAGTTGCACCATCCGCGCGACTGGCCATGCCTTGAAGCTCTTGCCCCGATATCGCTGCCCTTACCGTGTCGTTTCAAGTCTCGGACCCGTGACATGCCTCCATGAAGACATCGCCGAGCAGCGACCACGCGGTGAGCACCACATTTTCCCACAGTCGGTTCCAAACATGAAGCGATATGTCAAAGTCACCAGCAGCGACTCCTACTTAGCTACCGGGTCGTCATCAGTACCGTCGTCGCCTGCTGGCTCCTTTCCTTCCCCACGCAATGCCACCCATAACACAGCGCCGCTAAATGTGCAATATCCCCGACATTAATCTCACCGGTGTGGGACTTTCTTCGGCGACTGCAAACACCTTCACCGCTCTCACAAAATTTGTATTCTACAAAGCGTGTTACCACTTCCTATCTTTGAATCCACCTTGCATCTCCCCAACAAACCCTACATCAAAACACTGCCTGAACTCTCCGAATAAAGGTGTGTCGTGATCACAAGCTCCGAAGTGTGTCGGGCCAGACATTAACTTAGACTTCCCCTTGAATTTTTTTGTTCCACCCCCCTAGTAGATAGTTCTTATTGCAGTTACACTATGACAACGGTTACACTAAGCAATTGCCCTCACCGTAATAAATTCCTGCCTTCTGTGAGCGTATGTTACTTTTAGGTTGCGTACATAGACACCTCTCAGCAAGAGTCAGTATGAAATACGGTTACACTGGGCAATTACCCTAACCAAAATCATTTCCTGTCTTCAGTGAGTGTATGATACCTTTAGGTTGGGTTGACAGACACCTTAAAGCAAGAATCGCCGCTTTCAGGGAGTGCACGTTAACTTTAGATTGCGTTTAGAGTCATCTGTCAGTAACAATCGCCGTTTAAACCGCTGAAAATGCCGTCTCCTCGAGTGCTCCTACTGGATATGGTTTGGCAATACACGTCCCGTACTGGACTAGTCTCATTTAGGAACTGGCAACTTTGAACCAGTTTGTCCCTTGCCATCCCGCTATTAGACTAGCTTATATAAGAACTGGCAACACTGGGCCAGCCAGCTTATCCTGTGTCCTCCTGAAATCAGAAAGCCGCTTTTAGGAATTGAACTTGCAAGGAGAACATCTAGAGGTAAGAGTTATTGAAGAATATTGAAGTAATCTGCGTATCTAGGGTAATATTCCGCTTATAATAACTAAATGAAAACATTAGTAAGTATGGCCAGGCAGTGTGATGGGTCTAAACTTATCATTTAAGACGTTGCGTAAATATGCGACAGCTCATGGAAGGATCAGCAAAGTACGACATGTAGGGAGGCTCTGAAAGTATACACAGAAGAAAAACCGGATTACATTAAAATCGCACTGGTGCTCACCTATGGGGCAGAAATATAAATAACTAGGAAGTTATCTCGTCATAATCAGATCTTTTATAATTTTTCGGGTTATTGCACGCGCTATTCCTCAAAGATAAATGCGCCATGTATTTTCAGTGAAGAGATTCAAGGCAGCAGTTTGCATTGCAATGCTTTCGTTATTAGTTCAACCACGCAACCTCCTATAGGTTTTCCTTTCATCTGTGTATTATAATTAATGGAAGTAACAATGGTACTTTGTGCCATCTTTGGGAGGTTCGGCATCAAATCCTAAGGGCGCTTCGTAACACTGTAAACAAGGCGCTTCATTCTCTAGTTACCAATGAAGCTGGAGCGCTCTTTAAATGCGCATGCTTTCAATTCTGTTCGCGGAATTGCCTTTATTTTTTCACAAATTCCACGGAAAAAGTATAAGTGTAGTTTTTATGATATTTTGCAAAAAATTCTGAGGGTTTTCGAGCAACACCTGGCCTGCCTCATTTTTCCTGAGCATAAACGAATATTATTTAATTTTATTTACGTTTTCTTCCAGTAGAATCTACGAGTCTCATAATGCACTCAGATGTTAACTTTTTGTGTTACACTTAACGTTCCAATTTCTAATCGATTGGAATAACATTTGAAGAATACGCCTTGTGATTAAATAAAAAATATATAGCTGATATTTCTTTGTCGCAACGTATGCGGATTAGGAATTGCTAATCCGCTAAGCCCTTACGAAGCACGTTAGCCGACCAGTATTATGATGGAATTGGATCATATTCCATTATAATATGCTGTGGAAGTGAGGAACCGATTTCAAGAATTACATCTAGAAGACAGAGAGCCCGAAGAGATGTGGACTGATTTTCGTGATATAATACTAGAAGTTCCTACTAAGGTAGTTCCAAAGCATAAGAAATGCAAGAAAGCAATTGGTTATCTGAAGAGGCTGTGCAAATAGCTGAGGAAAGGAGGATGGCAAAAGTTATGGGGGAAAGAGAAAGACACAAGGTACTCAATGCGGATTTTCAGAAAATAGCAAGGAGAGATAAAAATGGCTTCCTGAACATACAGTGCCAAGCAGTTGAGGACAACAGCCAATTAAGGAACACAAGAGCTCTGTATAAGACAATCAAATATATCAAAGGAAGCTTCTGTGCTAAGCTCGGCGTGATAAAGGACAAACGAGGCAAGGACCTCACTGAAGCCTCAGAGATAAAGAAGAGGTGGCAGGAATACACTGAAGAACTGTACAAGAAGGACCCGAATGTGCAAACCCAACATAAGACGGTTGTGATTACTGATCTCCAGCCGGGCATCCCGAAGAGTGAAGTTGAAATGGCCTTAGCCAGCCTTGCTAAGAAGAAAGCTAGCGGAATTGATGGCATTCCAGCTGAGTTGCTTCAAAACCTCAACCATGACGCTGCTAACATTCTGTATATATTATATCAGAAGATTAGGACAACCCTGCAGTGGTCACAGGATTGGGGGAGGTCAGTTCCCATCCCCATTAAAAAGAAAGGCAGTGCCAAAGATTGTTCCAAGTACCGCACGATCGGGCTTATTTCGCGTGCTAGCAAGGTGATGTTGAAAATCCTCCAAGGTAGGCTGCAGCAGTATGTAGATCGGGAGCTTCCGGACGTGCAAGCTGGGTTTCGCAAGGGCAGAGGAACTAGAGACCAAATTGCCAACCTTCGCTGGATCATGGAAAAAGCAAGAGAGTTCCAGAAACCCATCTACTTCTGCTTTATTGATTATGCGAAAGTGTTTGACTGCATAGATCACAGCAGATTGTGGCAAGCTCTCCAAGAGATGGGAGTCCCAATTCACCTCATCTGTCTCCTCAGGAACCTGTATGAAGGACAAGAGGCCACAGTCAGAACTGGGCATGGTCTTACTGATTGGTTTCCGATTGAGAAAGGAGTGAGGCAAAACTGTATACTGTCGCCCTACCTATTTAACCTATATGCAGAGTGCATCATTAGAAGGCCGGTCTGGACGACTCTTCGGCTGGAGTGAAGATTGCTGGAAAATATATCAACAACCTTAGATATGCGGATGGTACCTCTTTAATGACAGAAAGTGAAGTGGAACTCAAAAGCCTTCTGATGCGCGTACAAGATGAGAGTGAGAAGCTTGGGCCTAAACTGAACATTAAAAAGACAAAGATCATGGCGTCTTGCCCTATCAAGTCCTAGAGCATCAATGGACAAGAAGTGGAAGCTGTGCCAGATTTTCTCTTCTTGGGCTCCAAGATTACCTCGGAAGGAGACGGCAGCCATGGAATTAGGAGACGCCTGCTTCTGGGAAAGAGAGCAATGGTTAGCCTTGACCGCCTAGTAAAGAGCAGAGATATTAGGCTGCCAACCGAGATCCGTATAACTCGTGCTATGGTCTTTCCAGTTGTGATGTATGGATGCGAGAGTTGGATTGTGAAAAAGGCTGACCACCGAAGAATTGACTTGTTTGAATTGTGGTGCTGGCAAAGACTCTTGAGAGTTCCTTGGACTGCCAGAAGATCAAATCAGTCGATATTGTCGACCATAAACCCTGACTGCTCATTGGAGGGTCAAATTCTAAAGTTAAAGCTCAGCTACTTTGGTCATCTGTTGAGAAGAGAGGAGTCGCTGGAGAAAGATTTGATCTTGGGAAAGGTTGAGGGTCATAGGAGAAGGGGTAGGTAGCGAACGCGATGGTTAGATGGCATCCTCGAGGCGCTGCAGATGAAGTTATGTTAAAAAGATAGTGAGAGACCGGAAAGCGTGGCGTGGCATGGTCCATAGGGTCGCGAAGAGTCGGACACGACTGAACGACTGAACTGAACTGAACTGAATTATGATGGACCTGTGTAATGGCGCCCCTGATAATGGGAGGCTGCGGAATTATCAACTCAGCCGGTGGGGATTGGTAACCCAGGTTAGCCGATTAGGATGCCAATTGGGGCGACGACGATCTTGCTCGATGACTCACCAGACAATCTAGAATGGAGCGTGTTTGTTGGATAACGGCCAAGCTGCAAGCAATACACGCAAGCCATGGTTCCGCCAAATGCCTCATAGCCACATTATTGTGATCAGGTATCTACGTCAGGCCATCGCTTAAAGCACGCCCAGAAATGAAACCTGAGCTCGACATGGTAGCATCTTGGTCGACGGGGGAGTAATCTCAATATATACCATGTCTATATACTGTATATATGCTGACAAACGTGCGTATGACGGAGGCTACCCTAGAAATGTGTGCACAGCGGAACTCCATTTTAAAATATTTGTTCACCTACGCCGCGCAGGTGGCACCTTTTTTGCTTCGATTTATTCATAGCACACTTACTGGCGAGAAAAGAGATATGTTGCGAATATCGGCGTGAGCTAACTTGTCACGTCTCAAGACACAGGGTGCCGTGAAGGTACACGTAGGCGATGAGCCGAGAATAAGTTCGGCTTCTAGTTCCGATAACAGAGTCCAGCACCAGCGCGCCTCTCGAGCCAACAACCGCTTCGTCGTCGTGGGCCCCAAGCACAGCAGTCGCGCGGCGCTAGGCACGTGGCATTATTCCCACCCATGAAAGAAAAACATCGTCCCGATGACACGGTGAGAGGAGAAAAAAATTAAGTGTGAGGTGAACTGCACAATAACTCAACATCTCCCTTGCAGGAAATGTCAAGTAGGAGTGGGCATGTCAGCTGGCATCCAGTCGACACCATGTCAAATCCATT
>JAJIZL010124475.1:43315-64834 GCA_023969395.1 Amblyomma maculatum
TAAAAGCCCTCCTGCCATCATCCTTCTTCAGTGGGCATGTCAGCTGGCATCCAGTCGACACCATGTCAAATCCATTGCTGTTTTTCATGCAGGTTAGTAGCAATGTTTCTACAATCAAATCCAATAATATGTGCCTTATCCAGCTGACATGCCCACGTAGAGTGCTTTAAGTTTATTTTATTGGTCGTGACTTCGTATTGTCTCTACTTATGCTGTGTGGCGACATTGAGTCCAACCCTGGGCCACCCACTGAACAGCTACTGACCCAGCGCCTTGAAGGCCAGAAAGATATCCAGCGGAGATTGGGCGAAATTGAGGCCAAATTGCACAAAGTGGAAGAATTCGCATCAGCTATAAATGAATTCAGAGATTTAAGCCGGGAGCTGGAATCACGAGTTACCGGCTTAGAAAGGAAGCTTGTCGACCTAGAAGACCGGGGCAGACGAAATAATGTAATCGTGTTCGGAATTCCTGAAAAATTGAATGAAACTTACGAAGAACTGTCACAGAATGTGTTGAAAGGCGTGTTCTGTGACAAAATGGACACGAAAGTTGTTTCAGCCGAGAGAATTCATAGAATCGGTCGCAAGCAACCTAACAAGCATAGACCTGTTATTATCAAGCTGATGGATCATCGTGAGAAAGTTACCATACTGAAAAACTGCTCGAAACTAAAAGACACCGATTTCAGAAGACTTTTCGTATACCACGCGGCAGACACAGAAGAATCTCTGGGAAAGCACCGCAGAGATTCGAAAAGCCGGTCAGAAGGTTAAGCTAATCTACAACAAGATAAAAATTGGTGACGATCTGTTTGTTTGGGATGACACTAGCAAAGAAAGAGTCCTAGAGCATGGCAGTCGGAATCGAAAACAAAGTGACCAATGAATCGAGAACAGTCAAATTAAATCGCTGAAATGTATTCAGTTTAACGCCCGGAGCATTGTGAACAAGTCTGAGGATTTGGAAAGTATAGTAGTGGCGCATAAACCGCATATCAGTATAATCACCGAAACCTGGCTGCACTCTGATATCACTGATGAAGAAATTACACCACCAGGATACAGAATTATGCGCAAAGACAGGACTTCTCGCGGTGGTGGTGTTGTAATTCTTTTTCAAGAATCTTTCCATGTAATCAGGCTACATGACGTGCAAGGAATTGAATGCGTCATTTGTAAACTAATTCTAAATGAACTTAGCCTTGTTATTGGCGCGTTTTACCGCCCACCACGTGGTGACGGTGTTTTCTTTGAGAAACTAAATGAATTCTTATGTACTACGAAAGCACAATCTAGTAATGTACTATTGGCTGGAGACTTTAACATGCCGCTCGTCAATTGGGACAAACAGTTTCCAGAGCCGCTCTGCACATCAGCCGAACTTCTTGTAGACACCGTACTTGATCACGATTTAACTCAATTAGTAAAGCAAGCAATGCGTGTACAAAAGGATAAGAAATCCATTCTTGATCTTTTCTTCGTTAGTAACAGTGTCTTTCGTCGCGGTCCTCTACTTCAATATTTCGAAGGCATATCTGACCATGTTATGGTATCTTTAAACATTCCATTGCTTCTCCCGAAAAATAAAAAGAAAGAGGTGCGTGTTGTGCCAAACTTCTCGCGTGCTGATGATGTTGCAGTTTTAGACTTCCTTGATATTTCATTCTCAGATTTTGTGGTTCTTTACGAATCCTGCGACTGCTCAGTAGAAAATCTCTGGGTTTTCTTCAAGAACCTTGCTCTGAATTGCATTTCGCGTTTTGTGCCTACTCGGGTAATTACCCTACGCGCCAGCAGCCCTTGGATGACGAGGGAACTTGTGCGCATGGGACGAAAGATTAAGAGAGTTCGCAAAAAACTTCGGCGAAGTTAGTCGGCAGTTGATGATGCTAAACTGTCTGATATGCGCTTGAACTTAAAACAAAGTATCAAAAAAGCAAAAGAGTATAATTTTAGCGTATCTATGAAAAACTTTCTTGTTTCGTCCCCTGCAAAGTTCTGGCGGCAGTTATCAAAGAAAAAGAAACCTGTGTACAGCGTTGTCGTTGACGGCGAACTGATTACTGATGCGACACAGATTGCTTCGTCCTTCAACCGTTTCTTTTGTACGGTGTTTACGCACGATGATGGTAGAAAGCCTCATTTTAACTCAGCTTGTCCGCCTATTACTGATGTTTCTGTAACTGAAGAAGGTGTTTTCTCTCTGCTTCTCAGTTGTGACGCAAAAAAGACGCCGGGAATTGATGACATACCAAATACGTTTCTTGTGAGATATGCCGAATGGTGTTCCAAGTACTTAACGCTCATATTTAAGAAGTCTCTGTTAAACTCCGAGCTCCCGGAGGACTGGAAGCACAGAAAAATTATTCCTATTCCCAAAACTGAAAATTCATCTCTACTTAGCTCATATAGGCCAATATCTTTACTGTGCACTTCTTCAAAAATACTTGAACATATACTTTTTGGGCATATATCAGCCTTCCTGGAAACCAATCACGTAATTGACGACCGGCAACACGGTTTTCGCAAAGACTTCTCTACAGTGATCCAACTTCTAGAGACGATGCAGGATTTTGCCGCAGCCATTGATAACCAGTGTCAAATTTATGTCCTTTTTTTAGATTTCGAAAAAGCATTTGACCGGGTCTCACACAGAAAGTTCTTGCTAAAGCTAAATACTATCTTTAAAAACGATCTACTGTTGACGTGGATACAAGCATATCTATCGTCTCGATATCAGATGCATGTTCGAGCCCAGCTTTGGTAAGCTCCGGTATCCCACAAGGCTTAGTACTTGGGCCATTGTTCTTTTTAATTTTTATAAATGACATTGTTAAAGAAATTCCTGTCAAAATCAAGCTGTTTGCCGACGATTGTGTATTATATCATGAAATACGAACTCCTGCTGACCAGCTTCTTCTTGATGCCTTGGCTAAAATTCATGATTGGTGCTCAACGTGGCAGATGAGTATTAATACTAAAAAAACAGTTTCAATGTCTATTACGCGGAAGAAGCGGCCATTAAGTTTTGCCTATACTATTAATAACCATCCCCTGTCTACCATGGACAGTTACAAGTACTTGGGATTAACGATTAGCTCTGACCTACGGTGGAACAAACAAATTTCTAATATTAAAAATAAAGCTATGAAAAAACTTGTCTTTTTAAGAAGATCTCTCCGGTACTCTACGCAGGAAATTAGGTTACTAGCTTACAAAACTTTTATCCGGCCTGTTTTAGAATACGCCTCTGTTGTGTGGGACCCTTATTCTAAAGAAAACATTACAACACTCGAAAATATTCAAAGAAAGTCAGTGTGATTTATTTATAATTCATACACCTGGCAGACGTCCCCTACCATGCGACTTGAGAAAGCAAATTTGGATTCTTTGCAGCTCAGGAGATACCGCGAGAGGCTTAAATATATGTTCATGATTGTTCACAACAAATTAGGAATTAACAGCAGCAAGTACATTGAGCTCGTCCCGGGTCGTTCGACACGACCCTACCATTCTGTAAAAGTGAAGGAATACTCATGCCGCACTGAAACATACAAGAATTCTTTCTTCCCCCGAACTGTGCGGGAATGGAATGTCCTCAAAGCGAATATTGTAGAGGCTTCTTGTGGAGTCATTTACGGAGTCGCTTAGGAATTCGTAACAATTTTGCAGCATTCAACATATTCATTTTTTTTCCTTTCTTTCCCCAGTGCTCATTTTGACGCCAGGCGTCGTCTAATATTGTATAATGTTGTTTCTTTTCGTCGTTCATTTTTTTCGGTATTTTGTGCTGAGTTGCGTGTACCTCAGGGAGGTTTTCTTTCTGTCAAAGTGTATTTTACACCCACTCCTGCTTAAGGCTTTACAATAAAGCCAGCAGTCTTCTGTAAATAAAAATAAATAAATAAAAATGTTACGAAACGCGAAGTTAACGCAGCGCTCAGTAACGCAAAAAGTACGGTTTAAAGCGCACCACACGCACAATTTCTGGCCGCTGACGCCGAACACTGACGGTCACAGTTTCATCTGCAATAACTTCGTAATTAACGCTGTTTAAGCTGCGCAGGACTTTATAGGGTGCGAAATACCGGTGGAGAGGTTTCTCGTACTCGCCTTTGTGGCGCACGTGGGCCCACATTCACTCTTGGTCCCCTGGTTCGTAGTGGACTTCCATGTGCCGAAGGTTATAGTGTCGAGCGTCGGTGGCATGCTGCTCCTTGATGTGCAAGCGGGCCAGCTGACGGGCTTGCTCGGCCTCTTCCGCGAAATGCGCGGCATCGGGTTCGACCACTTCATCCCCGCCCGGAAGAATCGCGTCCAACATCGTGTGGGCCTCCCTGCCGTATACCAGACGGAACGGCACAAACGTCGCGGTTTCCTGCGGCGCCGTATTGTAAGCGAAGGTGACATACTGCAGGATCTCGTCCCACATTTTATGTTCAATGTAGATGTACATTGAGAATATGTACGCCAAAGATTTGTTGAGTCGTTCTGTTAGGCCATTTATCTGAGGGTGATACGCTGTTGTTGTGCAATGCTTGGTATGGCTGGGAGTTAAGGTCTCCCGCAGTAGCCGAGCTGTAAACGCCTTTCCTGGGTCAGTATTGATGGTCGACGGTGCACCGTGTCTGAGCACAATGTACTTCGGGCAAGGGCCTTCGTTTCAGCGTAGCGTGTTAAGTAGTCTGTGGCGACTCCGATCCACTTGTGTCCGTTTGAGGATAAAGAAAATTGGCCTAAAAGGCCCATGCCCGTTTGCTCGAAGGGTGTGAGGGGTGGCTCGATAGATTACAACATGCCGGATGGCTTGAGTGCGGGATTGTTTCGCCGCTGGCATTGTCGGCAAGTCTGTATGTAATGCTTAATGCTCGGAGTAAGATGTGGCCAGTAATAGTTCTACCGGACTCGGTTTAGGGTGCGTGTAAAGTCAAGATCACCGGAAGTTGGTTCGTCGTGGCAGGCCAGGAGGATTTCGTGCCTTAGGTCAGCCGGTATGACTAGCAGGTATGTTTTTTCAAAGTAGAATTCTTCTTCTAAATAATAAAGCATCCCATTGCGGAGACAGTAGGACGACAGTCCTCGAGTAAGATACCGGGGTAATGTAGGGTGCCCACCTTCAAGCTGGTCGTTGATCAGTTGCAGCTCGGCGTCGGCACGCTGTTTGGAAACGAGGTCGGACGTAGTGAATGCTCCAAAAAGCTATCATCGTCGGCGGCATCTGACGAAGGAGGGTCGACAGGCGCGCGGGACAGACTATCAGTATCCATGTGCTTTCGGCATACTTATAAATAACGTCGAAATCCAACTCCTGCAGGCACAATGCCCAACGTGCTAAACGGCCACAAGGATCTTTTAAGTTTTTCAGAGCCAGCACAACTTGTGATGGTCAGTGATGACACGAAACGGTCGGCCATAAAGGTACGGGCGGAACTTGGCAGCGGCGCATACTACCGCCAAACATTCTTTTTTAGTGGTGTAATAGCTGCACTTAGCACGGGAAAGTGCACGGCTGGCGTAGGCAATTACTTTCTCGACCCCGTCTTGGTGCTGAACTAGAACGGCACCAAAACCGACGTTGCTGGCATCCGTGTGTAGCTGTGTGTCGGCATTATCGTCGAAATGTGCCAGGATCGGGGGTGACTGGAGCCGGCGTTCGAACTCGTCGAAAGCCATCTGCTGCTCGGCGCCCCAGCAAAATGATGCGTCAGCTAGAGTTAGGAGTGTCAGAAGGCTGGCCATCTGTGCAAAGTTTTTGATAAAGCGGCGATAATAGGAGCACAGTTCCAAAATCGGCCGCGCTGCCTTTTTGTGGGCGGGGACAGGAAAGGCAGCAACGGCAGCATGTTTCTCAAGGCCGTCTCGAATGCCATCAGTACTCACCATGTGCTCAAAAACTTCAATTCGGTGAACCCGAAGTGGCACGTTTCAGGCTTGAGAGAAAAGTTGGCAGGCATGATGGCTTCAAGGACAGTTCTCAGGCGGCGCAGCCCTAGCGAAAAATCCCTATGAGCCACAATAACCTCATACAGATTTCTCATACTAAATTCGTATAAATCTCATAATCTCATACAGATATCATTTAAACTATGAGAAATATATGAGATTGTATGATATTCGTATGAGTTTAGTGTGAGAAATTTGTATGAGGTTATAGTGACTCATACAGTTTTTTCACTAGGGAGGTGTTCCGTGAACGTCAGCGGAAGGATTATCACGTCGTCGAGATAAACAAAGGCATATCTCCCACTTACGACCTGTGAGCACAGTGTCCTTCATTCGCTGGAAGGAGGCAGGAGCACAGCAGAGCCCGAATGGTAGGACGCGGAATTCATAGAACCCATTTGGTGTCACAAATGCAGTTTTTCACGGCCCCTTTCATCAACTTCGATTTGCCAATAACCACTTCTGAGGTCAATGAAGGAGAAGTATTTGGCTCGTCGAAGTCGGTCGAGAGAGTCGTCAATCCGAGGCAGCGGATAGACGTCCTTCTTTGTCATACTGTTAAGTTTCCGATAGTCAACGCAGCAACGAAGTGTTCCGTCTTTCTTTTTTACGAGGACTACAGGCGATGACCATGGGCTGCTTGAAGGTTGAATGACGCCATCGGCGAGCATCTCCTTGACTTGCTGTTGCATAGCGTCTTTCTCCCGAGGTGACACACGGTGACACAGGGCTGCTGATGGATGGGTCGAGTACCTTCATGCGTGATAATCCGGTGTTTAATGACCGACGTTTGCTGCACTTTAGATGAAGACGTGAAGTACACACGAAACTCCAGCAATAGAACCTGGAGTTGCCTCTTTTCAGCGGAGGAAAGACTAGAATTGATGTCGACAGCGTGTATGGCATGATCCGGTTCAGTGCTAGGCGTAGCTTCCTCAGAAGCAAAACATTCGGCGACTTCCTGCAGATGGTCGACGTAAGCAATGACAGTGCCACGGAACAGATGTCGATGCTCATTGGACCAATTGGTGACAAGCACCTCCGTCTCTCTGCCACGAAAGAAACAAAATCTTATGCTACAGAAACTCCCAAGGCGCTTGAGAGGGAGAAATTAGGCTCAACAACTCGGAAGCCGAGATGTGGCTTGTCATAGGTAACTTTGGCGAGGATGCTGGCGCGTGGTGGCACTGTGAGGCTATGATCGGCGACTCGCAGCGTGGAGTGGGACCCACGGCATTCATGCTTTTAGGTGGCCAGCATGGCGGAAAACGTCACCAAGTGGTTCGGGAGATCTATAGTGGCACCATGCTCACAAAGAAAGTCGATGACAAGAATAACATCGCGAGAGCATTCGCGTCGAACAAGAAAAGTCGCGATGAATATGCAGCCTCTCACCGTAACCCGGGCCGTACACATACCCAGTGGTGCAACCACATGCCCGCCTGCCGTACGTATGTATGGTCCGTTCCATGGCGTCATCAGTTTTCTCAGTGTCCTTGTAAGCCGCCCGCTAAGGATAGAATAATCGGCTCCCGTATCAACTAAAGCGATGACCTCCTTCGTGTCGATGATAATAGGGATGTCCAGGGAGACGCGGCCAAGACCAGGGCCTGTCGACGTCGGTTCGGAGTGAAGCGAGCGGTGTGGAGGCGGAAGCTGGACGGCAGTTGGGTGGTCGGTGTCGGGGTGATTCAATGTCGATGGCAGGACAGAGTGAAGCGAGTGGTGCGGCGGCGGAGGCTGGGTGGCAGTTGTGTGGTCTGCGTCGGGCGAGTTAAGCGACACGGTGGTTATAATTGGTCGGCGATGCGGACGACGTGGGGGCGATCTGGTCTGTGCGGCAAAAAGTGGACAGGAATTCAGCTTTCGACATCGGGGCGAATCAAGCGATGCGGTGGTGGAAGCTTTGCAGCGAATCGGTGTTCGGCGGCCTCGCCCCCAAAAGTCACCGGAGCTAGTTTTCCCGACGACGGCTCGAGGAACCACAGCGTGCACAGCGGTATAACGTGGTCCAGAGGGCGAAGAGCGACGAGGCGAAGGCGAGCGCGACTCACGACGCGGAGAATGCAGCAAACTACGCTGGTGGGTAACGTACTCGACGATGCCCTGAGGCCACTGACCATGCCGTGGAAGCAGGTTTAGGCGGCGACTGGCATCAGCATAAATCATCGGCTGGGTGAGGCCCGGGGGTTGTTGTGGAACGACTGCACTTATCGGTGGCGTGAGTGCGTTCTGGACCTCCTCGTATATGACGCTGGCCAGAGAAGCCGTGCCAGCAGGAAATTTCCCATAAAGTTGCTGGAGCTCCTCGCAAACCACGGTGCGAATGAGGTAGCGAAGGCAGCTCAGATCTGTCCCGGGACTGTAGTCGGTGCGGTCAGTCGGCAGTAGCGCGGAGATGGAATTCAGTGACCGAGCATACTGGCTGCGTCGCTGCTGTAGCAGTTTCTCCCTAATCAGCCAGAAATTCCGCGACGGTGGTGGGTGGGTTCCGCACCAGGCGAGAAAAAAGCTGGTCTTTGACTCCGTGCATCAGGCGCTGCACCTTCTTCTTGCTCATGGAAGGGTCGGTGCGATGGCAGAGAAAGACGCATGACGTTTTCATCGTACATTGCGCCTCTTTATTCGGACGCTGAACTCGAGAGGTCAGGGCACGCTTGGCGTTCTCCCGGCGGTCACTGTTTGCGTGCGTATCGAGGAGCTGGCTTCGGAAGGGCGGCCACGTAGAGAATGTGGTCTTGCGGTTCTCGAACCACGTCCGAGCAGCATCTTCAAGGCTGAAGTAGACGTTCTGCACTTTCGCAGCGTCGTCCCAGCAATTAAACGTCGCGACCCTTTCGCAGTGAGCTAGCCAGTCCTCGGCATCTTCGAACTGCTCACTGTGAAATGGCTTAAGGGTACGTGGGGTCTGAAGAATGAGCCAGGACGAAGGTTTGGAAGGTATAGTCGTGGTACGGGTGGGCGGTGTCGTTGCCATAGTTAGGTGGAAGCTAGGGTCTCTTCGTTAAGAGGGAAGGCCTCGGGAAACAAGCCTCGGAGCCACCGGCTTGCACGATGAACAGTGGTGGTCACGAGAGGCGGCCACGTCGTGGCGTCCGCAGTAGAAGGGATCATCGATGGCACCTCCAATAGTGTCATGACTCAAGCCACAGGGAGCCATTAAGGTATATGTAGACGAGGACCCGAGAATAAGGTCAGGTTCTAGTTCCGATTACAGAGTCCAGCACCAGCGCGCCTCTCGAACCAACAACCACTTTGTCGTCGTCGGCACCAAGCATGGCAGTCGGGCGGTGCTAGGCACGTGGCAATGTAATTTTAAGCGGTTAATTTTAGAGAATGTTCCACGAAACTGCACTGGAAGCCACCGAAAATTCCTGCGCTTTCTTTGTAGATGTTGTTCCGCCACAGTACTCTCAACAGAAACTACGGCCGCCACATTACTTGGCGCACATCCTCAAGCCAAGCATTGTTAAACCTTGCAGTATATTTTCTGTTCTTTGTACTTTATAGAGATCTCGAATAGGAGCATCGTGATTATTGGCTGATGAATCGTTCGTCCTACAATGCACATGTTTTGTAGCAGTAGAGCGCTGTTTGATGCGACGAATGCGTATTTTCCGGCCCCACTACCATAGCTTGAACAAAGTGCCTTAAAAACGTAATTTCAACATCTACTCGCGGGAACAACACAGTAGGCTCAAGGTGGATGGAAACTAACTGCAGATTGTAACTTTTGGTACAATTCCGCAGCATAGTGCGATAGTAACAGGGCTATGTTCGGAAGAAAAGCTAGTGGTGTCACATGCGAAAATTGATATCTTGCAAGTCCAAGAGAGACTAGTCAAATTCTCCCGCTGGGAAATGACCAGCAGGAGCGGAGGCCCGTCAGAGAGAATTTGGTAATCCCATCCTGAACAACAGAGTTGGAGTGACGGCGGTTGGTTGGAACCGGTGAGACGACCGATTAGTGAAGCCAAGGAGCAGTACTGCATCTGGTAGTGCGTGATGTTAAGCAGATGAGATTACGCAAAATTGTGGGTCGAGGTCCTTTCCTCCAGGATATGCTGACTCTACAGGGTGTGAAAGCAGGTAGTTACCATATTGATGTAGATGGCCTGGCTTACAGACGGTTTTGTAAGTATACTCTTTGATGCGCAATGTCCAATTACAAGTTCGGCTATTCGGGTCAATCAGGGAAGAAAACCAACAAAGAGAGGAGTAGTCAGTCACAACCGCGAAAAAAATGGCAAAACATGTAGGCCGAAATTTAAACACGAACTAAATAAAAGCTTGGCAGTTGCACTTTCACCGGAATAATGGCGCTCTGTAAAAAAAAGAAGCAGCTGGTATGCGCAATGACGCGCCCTAATCTTGCCGATATTGGTCTACCACAGCGACTGTGCCATATTTGCTCGCGTCTGTGCGAAGTTCAGTTGGAATCGACGGATTGAATTTAAGTAATATAGGAGATTCTTAAGGAACTGGGTTAGTAAAAAAAAGCCTCTCCTTGGCCAGAGCCCAGCGTTAGGACTATGTTTATTTAGGAGTTCGTGAGTGCGGTCGATTCCCTCAAGATTTATCTTAAAAGGTCGGAAATATGAGCATCAGCCGACAATGATGCGAACAACCGTAGAGGCGGAAGTCTGGCGGACTGATGGTTACCAATACCTGGACGATGCCCCGACGCATCACCAGATATACAAGGATTATGGTTTGGTTTGGTTTGTGTGGTTTAACGCCCACAAGCGACCCAGGCTGTGAGAGACGCCGTAGTGGAGGATCCCGGCCAGGATTATGAATTCGCGGCGATTCAGTTGGACTTTCGACAAGTTGATCTGAAATCCGGATCTACGGAGGACAGAGATTGCTCGTTAGTCCATCGAAGTGTGTGAAAAATGTCGACGAACTATATGAAATATCGTCTCGGTGACTATGGTATGTAAACTGTTTAAAACCTCAAAGCAGAGTCCATCATTCGCTCAAAGAATTCTGGCGCATTTCGAAGACCGAACAGCGTGACTTTAAATGGACATGATTTTTTGGTGCGACGAATACGGTCTGTACCGTCTTTGCCATCAACAGCAATCTGCCAACAGCCCCATCGAAGGTTAATCGAAGACAAATCTTTGGCTCTGAAGAGGCAATCCAAAGCTCGATAGATTCTTGGGACACAATACACAACCTTCTTGGCGGAGCCGTTGACCTAGGAGCCTATAATCAAAGGAAAAGCGCCTACTCCCGTTGGTTTTACCCAGGATACCTCTTGAGTCTCAAGGGCTCGACCAGGTTCTAGGATGTTCTTTGCAGACATTTTATGCACCACATGATGAATGATGTTCCATTCTGTCCTGGACACTTTATACGGTGATATGAAATAGGATCGGCGTTACCGGTTTTTATGCGCTACGTAAACACTGACGTAATTACGAAAGGGTTAATGTGAAAGTCAAATATGTCACTAATGCCGGAAAGAAGACATCTGATGGCGTGTGTTTACGCTGGTAAAAAGAAAGGAGAAATCTTATTTGCGTATTCTGCAGGGCTAGCACGACGGATACGTGGCAGTTCGCCGAGGAGATTACACAGCTTATAAAAGTTGATAGAAAGGAAATCCTAATAAAGCTCAGCACACGAATACATGTCTTGGTAAAGCGATTTAATGTATGCACAGTTCGGGACACAAAAAGGATTAGAGTCTTTCTGGCTGGCTAGTTGGTGAAATGTGCTCATCTTAAGAGTTGCGCGAATTAAATAAGACAGCGGATATTTTGTGTGTCCGCTTCGCGGTTTGTGTGTGTGTGTCCACTGTTCTGCTTATTCACGCAGTTCTTAAGGTGAACCGAAAGAGAGGCTTTGCCGGAAAACATAGCGACCATAGTATGTTATCGCCTTGTGAGAGGAACACAAAGGATCGCGCAGCAATGTGCTGGCCATTGAAATCTGGTGAGACCGACGAGAAAGATGGGTAAGAGATGGCTTTGGGTACAAGTGGACAAAATCGAAGGTACATATGCTGTGCATAACTGGTTACGATGGCTTCTTCATAAGAGGTCGAGTGAGCTAAATTATACTGATGGCTCAGTCGATTAGGCCGAATATCGCAGAGAAAGTGAATACTAAAATTTATGTGGCGTAATCACTGTTCGAGGGCAGTGAAGAAAACAGAACTATTACAGGAAGATGCTGCTTGAACAGGTCCCAGCTGGTGAGTCCCAAGTGACACAAAGTTTTCGCCTTGTCTGCTCTATCGCCATTTAGCCTTGGGCTCATTGATTTCCTTGTCTCTCACATGTGCTATGCCATAATGATCACACGAGGAGGTACATAAAGTTGGACGACGAGCAAATAAGCCATATATTGATTTGAAAAATTGGAATCGCTTGCAGCATGTTTGACGATGGTGTTTTTACAAATGTTGCGCCCTTACATCTGTGTCGAGAGAACGGATGCGGTCATGATCGAAGCTTTTTGTCTTGTTTACAGTGCACTGAAATCCCCAGCGGCAAGCCTATGGTTGACCTGCTCGTGGTCGTTGGTCCCCAATATGGGCAACTAAATCTCATCAGTACCAGCTTGGCAGCCCAGCTCGGCCCGAGGTCGGGATTGACATTGGCCATGGAACGGCCGATAATGCGCAATCGACCTCTAGCCTACGAGTATGGCAGACTTGACTAGCCTACTGTATTGTTTGGACCATGCATGGGCCATGGTGTACCCGCACATGGCGCAGAACGGCCGCATTCTGTTCACGCCGGCCTTACTCCCTGGCCTGTTTTTCATCCATTCCTCGCCAGCGGTCGTTCATCACCCGTTGTTTACCCACGAAAAATCTGAAGTACGATTCTGCAAGGCAATTGCTGCTGCGGTAACAGTTCTAGATACGCAGCTTTTCCTTGAAGCGGGCTGTAACTTGGAAGCATCGGCAATATATAATCTTAAAATTATTCGGTCAAGTGAAAAGCAATGCATGAGTATCTTGCTTTGAAAAAGCGGCACACCGACAAAGGTACACCAAAGAAGCACTTTTTAATAGGTACCTTTCTCAAAATTTGAAACAGGCCAAAAGTTGCAATAGAACTACATTTTTTCTGCATAATATTGTCACGTACAAGGTGATTGAGGCTATCAAGAATAGCGATGGGATAGCTCCGATACAACAGCGGTGAGCAGCACAGACGCAAAACCCGCAAGCGACACTTCGTCGTCCTTCACTCAGTCATGCGCCACCTTGCAACGCTAGGTGGCATTACCCCCCCTTCCGAAAAAAAGAGGGAAAAAAAGTGGAGACGGCCGATGAGAACAGTGTGCAAAGTAAGAGAGTGGTCATAGGAGGTGGCCGTGCGTTATCGTTGGTAGCACGGCTTCAGCCGCACAATGTGCACAATGTCCGAGCTGGGCTTTCGACATTTTGAAAGTGCGGCGCCGTCTGGAATAAGTTCATAACTGAGGTCACTAACACGACGCAACACTTTGTACGGCTCGAAGTAGCGGGAAAGGTGTTTCTCTGACAAGCCTGGATGGCGAACTGGTGTCCACACTCAGACTTGGTCCCCAGGTTTGTAGTGAACCTGGCGGTGCCAGAGGTTGTAGCGGTGCGCGTCAGAGGTCTGGTGCCGCTCGATGTGCACACGGGCAAGCTGGCGGGCTTCCTCAGCGCGGATGGCATACTGCTGGGCATCTGGGGGAAGCTGGTCATCATCTGGGCACGGGAGCATGGAATCGAGCATGCTCTGAACTTCACGCTCGTACACAAATCGAAATGGTGTGAAGCGCGTTGTTTCTTGCTGGGCTGTATTATACGCAAATGTGACGTACGGCAGCACCTCGTCTCAGGTCTTGTGCTGCACATCGACGTACATTGACAACATGTCCGCAATCGTCTTATTTAACCTTTCCGTAAGAACATTGCTCTGCGGATGGTACGCTGTGCTCTTGCGATGGGTCGTGTAACTCAACTCAAATATGTGGTCGATGAGCTGCGAAGTGAAAGCTGTCCCTCTATCGGTAATGGCATACGAAGGGGCGCCATGCCGCAAGACTATGTTATGCATGAAACACTCGGCTACTTCGGAAGCTGTGGCTTGAGGGATTGCCTTGGGTCAGGTAGTCAGTAGCGACTACTATCCATTTGCTTCCGGCCTGCGACAGAGGGGAAGGGCCAAGGAGATCCATACCGATTTGGTCGAACGGAATACGTGGTGCTCTAACGGGCTTGAGAAATCCGGCAGGCTTGCGGGGCGATGTTATATGGCGCTGGCATTTGCGACAGCTACTTACATAGCGTTTCACAGTTGCGGAGAGTCCTGGCCAGTAATGCATCTTGCGGACTCGAGTAAGCGTCCGTGAGTAGCCCAAATGACCAGACGTCGGTTCATCGTGGCAAGCAAGTAGAATATCAGCGCGGAGCTCGCATGGTACTGCCAGAAGGTAAGCTCTTTCTTGGCCTTGGGAGTTTCTTTTATACAAGACGCCTTGCTGCATACAGAATGAACCAATGTGCCGAGATAGGCGTCGAGGGAGCGTCGTATCACGCCCTTCCAGATAATCGATGAATGGAAGGATGTCAGGATCAGCTCTTCGTCGATCCCTGAGCTCAGATGCACTGAGAGCTCCTAGAAAGCCGTTGTCGCCATCGGCTGCAGCATCGTCAGTGTCAACGGGGGCTCGTGACAGCGCGTAAGCGTCTTCGTGTTTGCGGCCTGACTTATAAACAATAGTTATGTCAAATTCCTGAAGCCGTAAACTCCAGCGTGCAAGTCGTCCGGATGGGTCTCGCAAATTTACCAACCAGCACAAACAATGATGGTCCTTGACAACTTTAAATCGTCGGCCGTAAAGACAGGGGTGAAACTTCATAGTGGCCCACACGACCACCAGGCTTTCCTGTTCCGATGCGGAGTAGTTCGTTTCGGCGCGAGAGTGTGCGGCTAGCATAGGCTATTACTCGCTCGATCCCGTCTTGATGCTGAACAAGGACCGCGCCAAGACCGATACTACTGGCGTCAGTGTGCACCTCTGTGTCAGCCGCTTCATCGAAGTGCGCCAGAACAGGGGATGTTTGAAGGCGCTCGCGAAGCAAAGAGAAGGCCGTCTGCTGCTCAGAGTTCCACACAAAGGAGGTGTCCTTCCATGTGAGGCGCGTCAGAGGTTCCCCAATTTGAGAGAAGTCCGCAATGAACCGCCGATAATATGCGCACAGGCCGAGAAAGCGCTGAACAGCCCTCTTGTTAGCTGGAACGGGAAACCATGCGACGGCAGCAGTCTTATCGGGATATGGGCGCACCCCATCAGCGCTCACAACATGGCCAAGGAACTTGAATTCTGTATACCCGAAGTGGCATTTCTCGGGCTTCAGCATGAGATCAGCAGAACGGAGCGCTTCCAGTACAGCTCGAAGGCGTTCGAGGTGTTGGTCAAATGTTTCGGAAAAACAACTACGTCGTCCAAGCACACAAGACAGATCTGCCACTTGAGGCCAGTAAGGACGGTATCCATCATCCTTTGGAATGTAGCTGTGGCAGAGCACAATCCAAATGGGAGTACTTAAATTCATATAGGCCATCTGGAGTGACAAATGCGATTTTTTCTCGGTCTCTTTCGCCTGCTTCGATTTGCCAATAGCTGCTTTACAAATCAATAGATGAAAAATACTTCGCACGTGGCAATCTGTCCAGTGAGTCATCGATGCGCGGCAACGAGTATACATCTTTCTTTGTCACATTATTCAATTTCCGATAGTCGACGCGAAATCGGAGAGTGCCGTCTTTCTTCTTGACCAGGACTACTGGTGAAGACCACGGACTTTGTGAAGGCTGCACAACACCATCATCCAGCATCTCCTGAACCTGCGTCTGGATCACTTCTCGTTCTTTGGCAGACACATGATAAGGCTGCTGTCGTGTAGGGCGATCGTCTTCATAAGTAATGATGCGATGTTGTGTGATGGACGTTTGACGAACCTTCGAGGAAGAAGCAGAACAGTGCTTGAAGTCCAGCCAACCCTGCATCAAGTGCCTGACCTTTTTGTCCTCGGACATGGCGGGATCGGCTCGCCTGAAGAGGCCCGTCATTTCCTCGACGTACGCGTGGAGACTCATTCGGCATCTGGATGCGAGAGTGAATGGCACGTTCTGCATGTTCGCGACGATCCGCGCTAGTGTAGGCCTCGAGCAGTTGACGACGGAATTCCCGCCACGATGTTAACATTTGCTCTCGGTTCTCGAACCAGATCCGGGCGCCATCCTCAAGGCTGAAGTAGTCTTTCCTTAGTTTGGAAGTATCGTCCCACTGGTTAAAAGCAGCGACACGTTCGAACTGAAGGAACCAGTCCTCCACATCCTCAAAGAGGCCACCATGGAAAAACTTCGGTACCCGAGGGGCCTGCAAGGTGTAGTTACAGGCCGGTGCGACGCCCGTTACCTGCTGAGCAGAAGCACCAGATGTCATGGCGGCGGGTGATGGCTGAAACTCCGGAGACAGTCCTTGGAGCCGTCGACTGGTGCGATGCACGGGGGTGTCCAATGGCACAGGGCTAGCGCGACGTCTTTCAGATGGAGACTCTTGCATAGGTGATCTTACCCAGCACCTCCACCAGAATGTCACGTACAAGGTGATTGAGGATATCAAGAATAGCGAGGGGTTAGCTCCGATACAACAGCGGTGAGCAGCACAGACGCAAAACCCGCAAGCGACACTTCGTCCTCCTTCACTCAGTCATGCGCCACCTGGCAACGCTAGGTGGCAATATTGTGTTCGTGAAGCTTCACAGCAATTTATCTGGCTTTCAGTTTTTAGGCATGCTTGAAAATGTCACTTCTTTGCTCGTTGTACCCTCCATATCATTCCTTCGTTGTTATAAGCCATGGCCGGAGTGCTGTCGTCACAACCTTCGAGGACACGATTTCACTCAGCAACGTTTTCCTCTCCTAACACATTATAGAATATATAAAAAAGATAAAAATCCAGCTTTTATTGTGTGTTCAAAGGAGCAATGATTTTCCAGGTATTATAAAATGATAAAATGCTGTCAGTCAGGCCTTTGTCATATTTAATGCCAGTGCAATCAATGCTGATTTTTGTATTTTACTCATCGGATGATATCTGAAGTCAGCTCCGATATGGTGTGTAACATTATTTACATAATACCGCAAGCCCCAGTTGCTCGTACCCAAGGGCTAAAAAATAAGATATCCGAGGCAGGTGACAGAAACCAGATATTGTCGGCAGCTACCTTGAGGTTCACAGGAAAGTCCTTGTTCGCAGCTTTTAATTGACTTTATTTTCCTAAATTGCGAAAGATTGACTTTTGACAATAAATGCCAATTGCTAAATAGAGAGCATGACAATCCCCCAATCCATCATTTGCCATAAAATCGCTCAAGTGTATTTTTTTCTCAGCAAAAGAAGAGAACTTCTAAAATACGAAAATCACGCTGTCAGAGAATTCAAATTCGGCTTTTGCTAGACGGCTCACAGCAGTGGTAGATTTAAAAAAGCCGACGTCAGCCCAACCATTCGATGCGACAATATTAGTTGTTTTTTCTTACGATTGAGAAGTCAAGCTCCTTCAAATGATATGCTTATTCTAATTGCAAAGTGCTCACTACAAAATATGCCTTCTTGCACCTAATATGCCTGACGTGAAGCAATCTTGGCAAGCATATTCGTCTTATTCTGCAACGGGAGATCCATGGCAGCTGGAGGGCATTTGATTCCCTCAAACCATAGCTGAGAGCAGACCGTTTGCAGCGGGCGAATGGGCTGGTAAGAGTTTTCAATCTACATTTTGTGTACTTTTTCTTTACTTAGAAAAAAGGTGCCTGTTATGCTTTTATACCGCAAATAATGACACAGGGGTTTGTGAAGGTGCTGTCGGAATCTGTAAATCAAACTTATCCTTGAAAGTAGCAGCGCGAGCACACAGGATCATAAAAGCGGGCAGGACAAGCGCTAACGCGTAGCTGGCTTTTAATAAAGAAAATATGAACTGTATAATATGAAAGCAACACCGCAAACAACTCTATCGCCGAAAAGCAGACATCAAAACACGTGCATTAAAAATTCCGAACTAATCCCTTTTCCAACGTCGACTTCAGGAAACAAAAGAATTGATGTGGCGGCTTATTATACCACCCGATATGCTGTAACCAGGGCTATCCCCACGAGCGGCGCCTCCGACGTTGCCGACTTTCTTCTGCATGACGTAATCTTAATTCATGGCGCTCCACGTCAACTGCTCACAGACCATGGCCGATGTTTCCTTTCTAAATTGGTTCATAACCTTCTCTGCTCATGCGCAAATGGTCACCATGCAATTTACCACGGCCTACCATCTGCAAACGAACGGTCTCACTGAGCGCCTTAATCGCACACTGACCGACATGCTGTCTATGTATGTGTCCGATCACCATCGTGACTGGGACCTCTCCTTACATTTTGTCACGTTCGCCTATAACTCCTCGCGCCATGATACCGCCGAATAGTCTCTCTGTATCATCTACTTTTCGGCCGCGGCCCTCTACTCCCCTTCGACACCTTGCTGCCTCTTGACGGCTCTTCCTGTAATTACGCTTCGGACGTCATCACCCGCGGTGATGCCACCCGCCACATTGCTCAATACCGGCTTGGCGCGTCTCAGTGCTCTCAAAAGCGTCGTTCTGACATTCCTGACCGAGACGTCCGCTACTCTCCTGGTTCCAAAAGCACTTGCTGCTGGGCTAGTTGGTTTTGGTTTATATTTAAAATAGTTTAAGGCGCAAAAAAGAGACAAACACAAAGGTAAGTGACAGGACGAATCGCCAACTCCAAACTGATTTTATTGCATGCAAGAAAACGTACTTAAATAGTCTTGTAGTCACATGCGTAGGTGTCACCTAATGCTCAGGAACGACCTGATAAGGCGTGCTCCAGGAATATCTTTTCACAGTTATATAAAACAATTGATGTGTCGCTTACGCACATGTCGCCTTTCTTTTTGATATAAAACGCTTCTATCAATTCCCTGGCATTCTTATCTTTGCTTTTGCCCAGAATGCGCACATCAGTGAAGCATGGCTCACAATTGCGGGACGGGCATTCATTAAAGTGCTTAGTTAAATGGGTGCCTTCCTTGTTCTGTTGTACGTTTTCTGTCATTCCTTGTTCTGTCATTCAGGCAGGTGCCTGAATGAGCGGATGAGGGAACATGAGAGAAACGTACAACAGAACAAGGAAGGCACCCATATAACTAAGCACATTAATGAATGCCCGTCCCACAATTGTGAGCCATGCTTCACTGATGTGCGCATTCTGGGCAAAAGCAAAGATAAGAATGCCAGGGAATTGATAGAAGCGTTTTATATCAAAAAGAAAGGCGACATGTGCGTAAGCGACACATCAATTGTTTTATATAACTGTGAAAAGATATTCCTGGAGCACGCCTTATCAGGTCGTTCCTGAGCATTAGGTGACACCTACGCATGTGACTACAAGACTATTTAAGTACGTTTTCTTGCATGCAATAAAATCAGTTGGGAGTTGGCGCTTCGTCCTGTCACTTACCTTTGTGTTTGTCTGCTTTTTTCGCCTTAAACTATTTTAAATATCTCCTAGTTCCCTCGTACTTCTTTGGCTTAGGAACTTCTCTCGTTACGTGGACCCTTACTGCGTCCTGCAGCAAGTCACCGCTGCGACCTATGAGATCGCCCCTCTATAGCCCAAGTATCCTTCCATAACCCCTCATCCAGAACTCCTGCATGTGGCCCGCCTTAAACCGTACCATTCAAGTCCTCCTGTGTAGGGAGCGCCTGGGCGGTGCTTCTCTCGCGCGGGGAATTCTTTTACTGTGCGCAGTATCGAGATGACGACGACGTGCTTGTGTGGTGTTGTGAAGAACGCAACGCTTGGGCTAAGCTGGGTTCGTTCTGGTGGGAGTGCGTCTGACAGTTAACTAGCCTTTACCGCTGTGTACGTCTCCCTTAGCAATATATATATTGAAAACTTCAATGATTCTGATACGTGGCAAGGTTAGTGCACGAAGGTTAGTCCAGGATGATACAGCACACAAAGCACAGAAGCAAAGCAGCGTCAACCTTCTTCTAGCACAAAAGGTTGCTACCACTTGTTGTTGTTGTTGTTGTTCTCCTCTAATTTTATGGCACATACCCACACAGGGGGATCGGCCAAGAATTGGGGTGCAGAGATATTAGATTTTGAGATGTATAACTACATCGCAAAAATAAATAAAAATAAATGCTAGGGAATACAGCAGGAAATGTAAATACGAAGAACCAAAATAAAAAAGAGTAAATACTAACGCACGCAGTAGGAGAATAGTAAGATTTATATGTACAGATTAAAACTTCAAAGCATATTAGCAAGGTAGACGTTTTGTTTCTATTAAGAAGTTTTGAATGGCGTTAAAAACAGGCCTGTGGCTGTACCCAAGCATGGTGGCACCGAACGATAAAACTTGGCTGCTCAAATTAAGACCCAGCTGCTGTAACGGCTTCTCTAAATACCGTTTTCTCATCATGGTAAAACGGCGGCAAAATATCAAGAAATGATCTATTGTTTCCGGTTCCCCGCAGAATGCGCAGACAGTAGAAAGCGCCAAACCAGACCTGTGCATAAGAAATTTAGGGGCGGAGTACGACAGCGTAGCCTGGTTAGAGAAAACTCAGTCTGCCTTGATTGACATGATTTCCTATTCTAGGAATACTTGAGATGCAGGTATTCATCCGATGATAAAATAGATCCAGACTGCGTGCTTAATAAGGCACGCCGCCGAAATCGTGCTGTTGTTATGTACGCTGTTGCCGGGAGGATGGGCAATACAGGGCCATTCAGAGATTCTTTAGCTAGTCTGTCAGCAACCTCATTGGCTGTCACATTGCTGTGTCCTGGTACCCAAATGTGAGGGGAGCAATGAAAGAAAGGTGTAAAATTGGTGAATCCATATTGGAAGAAAGCGACGAGCACAAGGAATAAGAGTCTGTAATTACAGCCACAGTTGAGTATAGTCCGCGTGGAAAATTGGAGTAAAATCCGGAAGACGGACTGTAAATCCGGTCTAAAAGCAGACAGTATATTCCAACGCCGGCTTTTTCATTAAATTGAGAAGCATCAGCTGCTATCGCTATGCTAACGGGAAGACTTTGTAAATGATCTTCTAATAATCCATGTGAAATGTGAGGTGATAAGTGGTTTGCATTATTTGGCAAAATGTCATCATAGACAATTTGAACCGACGATGCACTTACTTTTCTTGGAAGGATGTTAGAAAGGACTACGTGCAAAGGTTGTAACAGATTTTGCGCTAGAATTACCTGCCGGGTATGAAACCGAGACCATCCGACTCCAAAAAGGAGTCTGGCTCGCAACAAAAAATTGTTATGGAGCGATGGAATTGTGATTCATATATTTTTAGATACGTCGGGACAGTCAAGAATTGTAATCTAGTTGACAACGGTGGTATTCGTGCTTCAAAGTATAATACATTGTTGACCACAAATTTAGGGAGCCCAAGGCATAACCTAAGCGCTTCCCGCTCTAAAATAACAAGCGGACGAATTTTTTAAGCAGGCGAACCAGAAAA
>JAJIZL010124475.1:64844-89438 GCA_023969395.1 Amblyomma maculatum
CCAGATGGTCATCGTAAATCACCTCTAGATATTTCATAGACTTAACTAGAGGGATCATTACCTGCTGAAACGTTAGAGAAAGATTTACAGGGTCCTGAATTTAATACAAGAAGTTCCTACTAATGTAGTTCTAAAGTAAAAGAAATGCAAGAAAGCAAACTGGTTATCTGAAGAGGCTTTGCAAATAGCTGAGGAAAGGAGGATGGCAAAAGTTATGTGGGAAAGAGAAAGATACAAGGTTCTCAATGCGGATTTTCAGAAAATAGCAAGGAGAGAAAGAATGCCTTCCTGAACATACAGTGCCAAGCAGTTGAGGACAACAGCCAATTAAGGAACACAAGAGCTCTGTGTAAGAGAATCAAAGATACCAAAGGAAGCTTCTGTGCTCAGCTGGGCGTGATAAAGGACAAACGAGGCAAGGACCTCACTGAAGACTCAGAGATAAAGAAGAGGTGGCAGGAATACACAGAAAAACTGTACAAGAAGGACCCGAATGTGCAAACCCAACATAAGACGGTTGTGATTACTGATCTCGAGCCGGGCATCCTGAAGAGTAAAGTTGAATGGGCCTTAGCCAACCTTGCTAAGAACAAAGCTAGCAGAATTGATGGCATTCCAGCTGAGTTGCTTCAAAACCTCAACCATGACGCTGCTAACATTCTGCATATATTATGCCAGAAGATTAGGACAACCCTGCAGTGGCCACAGGATTGGAGAAGGTCAGTTTACATCCCCATTCGAAAGAAAGGCCGTGCCAAAAATTGTTCCAACTACCGCACAATCGCGCTTATTTCGCATGCTAGCAAGGGGATGTTGAAATTCCTCCATGGTAGGCTGCAGCAGTATGTGGATCGGGAGCTTCAGGACGTGCAAACGGGGTTTCGCAAGGGCAGAGGAACTAGAGACCAAATTGCCAACCTTGGCTGGATCATGGAAAAAGCAATAGAGTTCCAGAAACCCATCTACTTCTGCTTTATTGACTATGCGAAAGCGTTTGACTGCGTAGATCACAGCAGATTGTGGCAAGCTCTCCAAGAGATGGGAGTTCCATCACCTCATCTGTCTCCTCAGGAACATGTATGAAGGGCAAGAGGCCACAGTCAGAACTGGGCATGGTCTTACTGATTGGTTTCTGATAGAGAAAGGAGTGAGGCAAGGCTGCATACTGTCGCCCTGCCTATTTAACCTATATGCAGAGTGCATCCTGAGAAAGACCGGTCTGGACGAGTCTTCAGCTGGAGTGAAGATTGCTGGAAAATGTATCAACAACCTCAGATATGCTGATGATACAACTTTAATGGCAGAAAGTGAAGTGGAACTCGATACTTCTGATGCGCGTACAAGAAGGTAGTGAGAAGTTTGGGCCTAAACTGAACATTAAAAAGACAAAGATCATGGCGTAGTGTCCTCTCAAGTCCTGGAGCATCAATGGACAAGAAGTGGAAGCTGTGATAGATTTGCTGTTCTTGGGCTCCAAGATTACCTCGGAAGGAGACTGCGGTCATGAAATTAGGAGACGCCTGCTTCTGGGAAAGACAGCAATGGTTAGCCTTGACCGCCTACTAAAGAGCAGAGACATTAGTCTTCCAACCAAGATCCCTATAGCTCGTGCTATGGTCTTTCCAGTTGTGATGTATGGATGCGAGAGTTTGACTGTGAAAAAGGCTGACCGCTGAAGAATTGACGCGTTTGAATTGTGGTGCTGGCGAAGACTCTTGAGAGTTCCTTGGACTGCCAGAAGGTCAAATCAGTCGATATTGTCGACCATAAACCTTGATTGCTCATTGGAGGGTCAACTTCTAAAGTTAAAGCTCAGCTACTTTGGTCATCTGATGAGAGAGAGGAGTCGCTGGAGAAAGATTTGTTGTTGGGAAAGATTGAGGGTCTCCGAAGAAGGTGTAGGCAGCGAACGCGATGGTTAGATTACATCCTCGAGGCACTGCAGATGAAATTATGTGATGTTAGGAAGATAGTGAGAGACCGGAAAGCGTGGCGTGACATGGTCCATAGGGTCACGAAGAGTCGGACACGACTGAACGACTGAACTGAACTGAATTTGGAAAACAACGTTTAATCCCTTACGGAAATCCCATATCTTCTTCAGATATGGAACATATGCTGCCAGATACAAATATATAAGGCAGCAAATAAGACCTTATCTGGGGCAGATAAGGTCATATATGCGCAATATGTTGCCCTTATATGGCTCAGATTTGGCCATATCATGCAACATATAATCCATATCTGAACGGGTAACGGGACCTTATATTGCTTGATCAGGGGCATATATGGTATCCTCGCGACCTTATGTGGCCTGATAAAGGGCATATATGGCATCGTCATGACCTTATATAGACAGATCAGGGCCATATGCCTGCATCAACAGGACTTTATATAACCTCATCGGGGCCTTAATTATGTAGGCGCCATAGTGATTGCATATTAGCAATATATGGCTTTCGTCTACCTGCTACAAATATTCAATATTGGCATCATGTGGCCGACCTTCAATTTTTCTACACTCAACATGGCCTGCATGCTTAGTGTTAATTGTATCCAATTTAGAAAATAGCTACGACTTCTAATATTTCAAATATGCAGATTTCGCGGCACTGTAATTATTACACCACGTGTTCCTTAGTGCAGGAGGGCGCAGGGTTATGGCTACATGCTCCTCTTTCCGTCTATTAACTCGCATTTTCATTTAAAATGCGGCGGCAGTCCGGTGCACGAACGCAAGGTCGGTTAAGTTGAGCGATTCAAAATATCAAGAAAATGATGGCAGTTCAGTATACGGGCCCCTCCGAGCTGTCTAGACAGTGACTCACCCTCAGAGACAGCTGGCGGTGGCTGCGTGGAGGGCCGCACTGGCTAGACAGTGACTCCTCCTCTCCCGCGCTCCCCTCTTCCCTCTTAAACAGCGGCGGCTGCGTCGCTGGCTCGCATTTCATCTCTCCTCCTCGCTGCCACGCTCTATACCGCCTAGGCCGCGAGCTCTCCGTTTTGTGTGTGCTTGCTTCTTTCCCCTCCCCCTTTCAACTCCGTGCGCCTAAGCACTTGTCTGGTTCCTTTCGCGGTGGGAGACATCGGAGTTCAGTGCGGCTGGCGGGCGTGCTGCATGTTGTGTATGCTGGTGTGTGTGTGCCAGCGCCTGTTCGCTATTATCTGTGTGCATGTAACAAAAATGCGACAGCAAACCTACAAGACCTTCAGTCTGACTGTCGGCACAGAGGAAATTACTGTGTCCCACGGCGGGTGGAAGCTTCCTCCCCAGCCTTGGCAGCGAACCTGATGGTCGATTGAGCTTTTCGAGGCTTCTGCCCTGGGTGGCCCGGCCAAATCTTCACCATTGCGTCGGATCGCACCCTCATCGTGCCGCCTCATCTTCACGCCCGATCACCAAAACCCGTGAGCGTGAGACTTCTTGTCGGGGACTAGCACTTGCCAGCCTCAGGATATTGTTCGCTTTATTATTTTGATGGAAAAATTTTCCAATCAGTAAATTGGATGGTAAATGCCAGTATGTGATATTTTTCCGTACATTTCGTTGCTAATTTGTCTTTAGTTCCAGCAATTTTAACAAATTTCAGTGGGTGGATAGGGTCCTTCGTTGTTTATTAATATTATTATTTGCACTACCTAAGTAGCTTCATGCTTGATTTGGTTTAGGGGCAGAGCTGTCGCTGTCATGACAAATGCCATCGGACATGCTTTTTTCTTTTTTTTTTCTCTTAATTTCAAAAGCAACCACGAGTTAGGCGCGTTCGCTCATTTTGCAGTGCAGTCTCTGCTTAAAGTAACACCGGTACTTCCTGACAGCCTATATATACTTTGCTAAGGTTTAGGTATTATCAGCAGTCCCTGCAGTGTGTGTTTTATCACCCTGCTTTTTAGCGGTACCTTTTCCGGGTATCGTCAAACCTTTAAATTCCCTTTCAATAGTCCAGTTCGATTATCAGCCGTTTATTTTATTTAGCTTCGCAACTAAACCAGCTCAAACTAAAACATTTACTGGTTAAAGCTCTGTGTGTAAAAGAGTAGAATAAAAATGTAATATCTAATTTAATAGGTTAATGTCTTTCACTTTAGCTTCTCCTGTAGATATTATTCTGTTCAGATATCCTATTAGTTTGTCATAGTATCGCGCCTAAATGAGTAGAATCTCAATATTTACTAACGGATGAGCATGTCTTTGACCCTCAGTATACGCACGTAATTCAGGCCCGTCTTTGAGCGATTCCATATAGGCAGGAAAAAAAGAAAACCTGTGGTTTTAAAGCTATTTTCCTGTAAGGTTTGAAATAAAATGGGAAATTCAAGTTTCTCTTGGCAAACTTGATGAGCATGCGTCTAGCTGGAATACTGAAATTGTCTTGTGTGTGTTGTAATAAAGTGTTATGTTGATATGCAGATACATAGATCTTAGTTGAAAACCTACATGCCATGCGGGCTAGATCTTTAAATCAGGAATTCAATAGATAAGGAATATCTGACCAGATATGCCTTATCTGGTACTCGAAATCAGGAATTTGGCAGATCAGGCATATACAACCAGATATGCCTTATCTGGTACTCGAAATCAGGAATTGGGCAGATATGCCTTATCTGGCCTACATCTGTCCTAATATACCATATCTGCCCAATTCCTGATATACCTGATCTGGATTTTTTTTATAAGTCCAGATATGGCATTTCCGTAAGGGATATAACTTTTTAACGTTTAATATAAATCTAAGTCACATAACCAATTTTGAAGGGAGCTTAGGTACGATTGCAGGCGTCTGTTGAGGGATTGAATGTCAGTTGCAGCCGTAAAGAATGCGTTGTCATCCGCATAGATATACATGGGAACCTCTTGATAAGTGGGAATTGAACTCATTAAAATGTTAAAGAGCACGGGCGAGAGAACTGCCCCTTGAAGGACACCTCTGGTTTGTTGATGTTTGCCAGAATGCACTCCATTCAATGAACTGTAAAATTATCTGTTTTGTAGGAATGTAGATATCCACTGAATTAAATATTGTGGAAAACGTAGCTTCGAATCTCTGCAATAAAATTCGGGGCTCTACACTATCATAAGCCTTCTCTATATTGAGTCACCAATGCAGCATGCATTTTTTTGCGCCGCGAAAGAAGAATTCGACTCTCAAGGTCGGTATGTGCATTCCATATTGAAAATTTTGCGCGAAATCCGATTTGATGGGGACTAAGAATATGTTTTTGTTCGAAAAACTCGGTAACCCGTTTGAGTACGACCCTTTCAATTCTATTTGCCAAGTTTGATGTTAAAGATATTGGTCTGATATTGTCCAAAGTATAGCCACCACCATTATGTTTCCGTAAAAGAATTACTTTGGCTAGTGTCCAGTCACCAGGTATCCAAGAATGAATATTTGAGTAATTTACCAATTCTAACAAGGAATTTGGAGACACATCAAAGAGGATCTTTAACATTTTTGACGTTACTCCATCAGGGCAAGGCGCAGCAGCTGGCAATGTCATTACAATCGAAGAAAGCTGGGCAAATGTAATTTTAGGGACATCCTTAACCATATATTCTGAGCCTGCAAACATAGGGGATTTGGGAAGTGTTGACAAAAAAAGCCTTTCTATACCTTTAACGTTTCTGTTTCTACGACGTTTTCTACTGTTTTAATAGCTTCTTTAGGATTCGAAACACATGAGGGTAATTTTTCTGACAAGAATATTTTTTTGTTATTTTAAAAGCCTGAAACGTGCACGTCGACTATTAGATTGTGAAAGGTAATTAAAATGCTCAGTATCATAATTATCTTTCGCTTGTGCGACTGTGCGTTTAAATGTAGCTGCAAAAAATTTATAATCATGCCAATTTTTGGACACTGGTTGTGAAGGAGCTTCTTCCATGCAGCCTTTCTTCTTCTATAATCATGCGAACAATCTTCATTCCACCATTTTGTTGATGTATTGCCTTTAAATGCACGTACTAAGAATTCACACTTCTTACGACAGGATGCAATAGCCCGGCACAATGTTTGCGATTTTAACTCTTCCACAGCCTCAACCACTGACTCAAGAGAAGAATTTAAAAATGAGTGAAACTGGTTATAATTTACTTATGATCTCAACTGAGATATCGACGGAGTTAAGCGGCAGTTAACCTCAAAAACAATAGGTATATGGTCGCTAGAGGTGCCACCATCAATCGTCGACCATATCACAGATTGACTGTGAACACATACAAAAGTTGGTAAACCAGAATTCATGCAGTTAAGGTTATTGTCTGAAAGCCAATCCCACAGACGCTTGCCGCAGGAATCCGTCTTGTAACCCCACAAAACATGGTGCGAATTAAAATCTCCAGCCAAAATAATTGAATTTTGACAATTAACTAAAAGGTGGTCTAGAGATCTGGTGTCCTGAACACCATGAGGGAAATAAACATTCGCTAATGTAAACGGACTGAACCCTGGAACTTCAAAATCTACAGCCAATAATTCAGAATCTAAAGTAGAATATTGAAAAGTAATCTTAGCCCTATGACAAAATTTTGAAGAAACTAGAATTAGTAACCCACAACCTCTTGACTGCCGTTCTTGTCGGAATGATCGATAATTTTGCAAGTGAAAATGTTTTTCAGTCGTCAGCCAAGTTTCTTGCAAAACAAATATTACTGGATTATGTTTTAATCTGCTGTAGCTGAAAGAAGAGATCTACAGTTCCACTGAAGAACTTTTAACGTTCCTATGGTTATGTAATCCGGGCAGCAGCAACAGCCTGCCCCAAAATGTTTTCCTTTGGTTTAGAGCCTAGCTGCTGCTTTTTTGATTCTGCTTGTGGGCGAGTTGATGACGGGTTTGACAACGGGGATCCACTGCGTTTTAGAATTCGCGTATCTGTCTCTCCCATATCTGAATCATGAGCCTCTTTTGACTTGTCGGAATTTTGCATAGGTGATGCCGCAAGAGACTCATTTTGCGAACAAGACATTACAGCTAATGAGTGCTGCACTGATAGTGAATGCGCAGGTGCCGTAGGAGAAACCATAGCAGTTTCCCAGTCTGAGAAATGTGAGCTGCCAGAACGTTGGATATGCATTCTGTGACTGTTGTCACAATCCTATTTACCATTTTGGTCATGGTTGCTTCCACAGCAGTTATTATGGTTTTCGACATCGTGGAATCTAATGATGCTCCTGAACGGGCTGATACACCTGCATACCCATGAGCTCTGTCTTTAATTTCTTGAATTGCCTCACGCCTCGAGCAACGTTTGCGGTCAATAATATCCAGAATTTGCATTTCATTCGCTCTAGAAGGATATTCCAAAGAATTTGCTGAGTGAAGTCCGCCGCAAAGACATTTGACATTTTTATCAGAGCATAAGTGTGCTTTATGGGCATCGCCGCATTTGCAACACCGCAAAGTGGATTTGCAACCGCCAGCAGTATGGCCATAACGCCAGCAGTTGTTGCACTGCAGAGGCTTTGGTGGTAGGGGATCTACTCTGAATATTAAAGGCCACGCTTTGATCTCCGATGGACAGAGTGTGCCTGCAAATGTAGCAATAACCGATTCTGTCGGCACACGAACATTATTGAGCTCCCGGCTACAGCGATAGACCGCAACAACGCCTGCCGCGGAAAGAAGGTCAAGGGTTTCTTCTGGACTTAATAAGGAATCTACACTTCGGACTAGACCTTTTGTGCAGGCCAGATGTGAAGGGATAAAACTGCTTACCTGATGAGAGGCAAACGTAGAGCATTTTAGCAGATCCTTTATACATGACAGGTCTGGTGAATGGCAAAGGATCCCCCCGCGACCAATTTGGCGAACCTCGGCTATTCCTTCGTAGAAGGAAGTGGCTTCCTGAAAGGCAGCTCGTACATCTCCTGGGTTGTACATTTTAATGGTGCCCCCATCCTTAGGAACGAGCGCCACAGAGATATTGCGGACACCGGAGCTCTGAAAAGCTTCCAAGGGCAGATCATCGGTCAGGAGGGAAGCCGACCAAGGGGAGCGCCCTTGGCCGGGGGACTGCGTCGACATTACTTTAAATTGACAACGTCACCGAGTGCATTAGTCAACAGAGAACAAAAGAAGCACAGGGGAAAGACAAAACAAGGACCAGCAACCCAATACTTAGCAGATCGTCAAGTGAGCTTAGGAATGGCGACAACGTTCGTGCCGACAACGAACAAAGAACAGTTAACGCTTGGTTGAAGCACCGGTCGCCAATCGCCAATGAACCACCAGCACCCACGTGTTCGTTCTGCGTGAGACGCGAGGAACTTAGTCTTCTGTGTCACTGTTGCTGATCGTTGTCTTCTTTAACGTCCAGCGATGCAGGGCATATATGTCACATTACCCCCCCACGAAAAGCACAGTCCCGGCGCGAGGACGAACTACTGCAGTGTTACTACGGCTTCATTCTGGCGACATGAACAATCTCGGTGCGTGGCATAGAGGACTGTCGCGGCGGATGTACAGGGGCGACCTCGTATGTCACAGGAATGACTGGCCGTAAAACACAGTAGGGTCCTGCGTAGCGTTTCAAGAGCTTCTCACACACCCCAAACTTACGAGCGGGAGTCCAGAGCAAGACCAGAGAGCCCGGAGAGTAGCGGACAGCCAGGTGGCGAGAATCATGGCGCCGTATTTGAGAATTTTGGGAGAACGCCAGCCGGCAGCGAGCAATAACACGGGCTGCGTCAGGTCGGGAGATGGCGTCACGAACGTAGCAACTGGCGTTAGCGGTGGAAGACAGTATACGCTGTCAAAAGGAAGGTGAGGGTCGCGGCCGTATAGAAGAGAAAACGGTGAGTAGCCCATTGTGTCGTAACGAGAGGAACTGTACGCGAACGTTACAAACGGCAAAGTAATATCCCAGTCACGGTGATCATCCGAGACATACATTGACAGCATGTCCGCGAGCGTGCGGTTGAGGCATTCGGTGAGGCCGTTCATTTGTGGATGGTAAGCGGTGATAAAATAGTGCTTAATGGAGCAGTATCGAATAATTTCGTCGACTACTCGAGCAAGAGAGCAACGGCCACGGTCAGTGAGCAGCTGGCGTAGAGCACCATGGAGCAGGACGACGTTGTGGAGAAGAAACGCAGCCACGTCAGTTGCACAGCTGGTGGGTATCGCTCGGGTGACAGCGTAGCGCATAGTATAAGCCGTGGCCACTGCAATCCATTTATTCCCCGACGCAGAAAGTGGGGAAGGCCCGAGGAGGTCGAGGCCAACTCGCGAAAACGGGTCTACTGGGATGTTGATCGGCTGCAGGGATCCAGCAGGCATAACCGAGGGCTTCTTCCGTCGCTGACACCGGTCACAAGAAGCCACGTAACGATGAGCAGAGCGATAGAGGCCTGGCCAAAAGAAACGGTGGCGGACGCTATTGTACGTACGAGATACCCCAAGATGACCAGCTGTGGGTGCGTCGTGCAGCTGTTGAAGAGCGGTGGTACACAGGTGTTCGCGGACTACGACCACGAGCTTGGCGCCATCTGGTCGCATATTCCGTCGATATAAGGTGGAGCACGAACAGAGCAAGGGTAGCATCAAGGTGATCAGTGCTGAGACGAGTGATAATGCTGCAAAGCTCTGGATCTAAGCGCTGTTCATGGCGAATGTTTGAAAGGTCAGAGATGACCAACACATATGTGTCATTGTCGCAGTCACTCGCAGGTGGCGGATCTACCAGGTTGCGGGACAGGTAATCGGCGTCAGCGTGAAGCTGTCCAGACGTGTGGACGACAGAAAAAGTGCATACCTGAAAACGGAGGGCCCAACGGCCTACGCGACCAGTAGGGTCATTCAGCGTAGAAAGCCAGCATAAGGCATGGTGGTCGGTGATGACGGAGAACGGGCGGCCGAACAAGTAAGGGCGAAACTTTGTAATGGCCCACACGAGGGCTAAGCACTCACGTTCTGTGATAGAGTAATTTCGTTCAGCCGCAGAAAGGAGGCGACTGACATAAGCAATGACGCGAGTGCGACCTATCTGCTGTTGGGCGAGTATGGCACCAATACCGTGACCACTGGCGTCGGTGCGTACCTCCGTTGGTGCCGAATGATTGAAGTATGCCAGGACGGGCGGGTTGGTGAGGGCTGCAATGAGCACAGAAAAGGCTTAGGATTGTTCTTGGTCCCAGCGAAATGGAGCGTTGTTCTACAAAAGATTGGTGAGTGGACGAGCAGTCTCCGCAAAGTTGGGTACAAACCGCCGAAAATAGGAGCAAAGTCCAAGAAAACTACGCACGTCACTGGTACAACGGGGTGTAGGAAATGCACTTACAGCACGTATGTTGTTTGGATCGGGTTAAACGCCACGGGCGTCGCCCACGTGAACGAGTACATTGAGTTAACGTCGGCCGAAGCTACATTTCAAGTTCAGCTGAAGGCCAGCTATTCGGAAGACGCCAAGAATGGCATCAAGGCGATGGAGATGGCCCTCAAATGTAGAAGAAAATACAATGACGTCATCGAGAAAGCACAAGCACGTCGTCCATTTCAAGCCGCGCAGGAGAGAGTTCATCATGCGCTCGAATGTTGCGGGCGCATTACACAATCAGAAAGGTATAACCTTGAATTAATACAGAACATCGGGAGTGACGAAGGCTGTCTTCTGTCTGTCCTGTTTGTCGACTGCGATCTGCTAATTACCGGATCTAAGATCAATGGAAGTTAAATAGCTGGCACCATGCAAGCAGTCGAGGACATCATCTATCCTCGGGAGCGGGTAAACGTATTTCTTTCTAATTTTGTTCAGGTGGCGGTAATCAACGCAGAATATGCAGGTATTGTCCTTCTTTTTAACAAGCACGACAGGCGACGCCCTGGCACTGCTCGAAGGCTCTATAATGTTTTTGCTAACATCTTGTCCACTTCATCTTGTATGAAGCATCGTTCAGAAATGGCGGATCGAAAAGGACTTCTGTGCATTGAGCGGGCGTCTCCGGAGTCGATACGATGTGTAACGAGGGACGTTTGTCCTAAGGGGCGGTCACCAAAATCGAAAATATCGCTGTACGAATTCAGAACACTCCTAAGTGCTGTAGCGCGATCAGGGCGGAAGTTAGGTGCAACCATTCCTGATATGCGGGCCTCCGGAGGTGGGGACAGTGCAGGTCGTGTGGACACTAGCAGTAGGGTCAGGTAAAAGTGCGGCAAGTGTGACGTCTGACAGTGGGGTTAGTTCGGCGAGAGTAATGCCCTCAGGAAGAACGTGCACAAAAAGGCCGAAGTTCAAGACCGGAATATAAGCATTTGTAATTTCTACGTGCACGATGTTATGAACAGAGCGATTCTACGCTGCAGTGTCACGTCAGTTATGGGGCGAACAACGTTGTCGCCATCAGGAACGAAGGGGAAAGGCGACATGAGCACACACACTGCAGCTTCTGGTGGCAGGCGAGTAAATGTAGAGGAGCGGAGACGGAGCGTTGAAGTATCAGAGGTCTGTTTGTCAGGACAGAGTGGCAGGTCGAGATGAAGCAGCCCAGAAGAACAGTCAATGAGCGCGGAATGTGCAGTTAAAAAGTCGAGTCCTAATATAACGTCGTGAGGGTACTGGTTACGACTGCAAATAGCACAGGGATATGGCGTTCGGCAGTGGTAATTCTCGCAGTACATATACCATTCACAGTAGCTGTGTTACCACCAGCAGCACGAACGGTAGATGAGGAAGCGGGTGTGAGGACTTTGTTGATGGGTCGACGGAGCGAGGAACTGAGGACGGAAATGTGGGCGTCAGTGTCAATAAAGACAGAAACTGAGACTCTGTCCACAAAAATGTCAATGAGGTTACGTCTGGGTGCGAGGGTCAGTTCTGAGTTCAGTCCGGGTTGGTAATGCAGCATCACTCCCGGGCGCTGCACTCGCTAGTTTCCCGAGTAGGCGCCGGCGTATGATGGGGAGGAGTTGCGATGAGGCAGCGGTGAGCGAGATCGACGAGACCGTGGTGATGGAGACGGCTGGAGTGACGGACACTTGAGACGGCCTCGGTTTGAGGTTCATCTGGGTAAGGAGGGAAGTGTCCAGGTCTATCATATACGGGGCAGAGCTGTTCTGGTTGGGCAGGGAAGCGTCAAGGTCCGTAGTAGTACCGACGGTCAGCGTTGTAACAAGAACAAGGGGTAGGGAAGGTGCGACTGCGCCAATAACGTGAAGTGTGGCAGCTCGACAGCAAATAAAACAAATTGGCCTGTCATCTGAGGTGCGCCACTCTGCAGAACTGCGACTAACGTAGCGACGTGGGAGAGCTTGGCTAGTGGTTGCAGCAGCTACTACAGGAACAGGATGCGATGGTAACGAGGGCGGTACGGTGTTGGAGGAAAGATTGACGTTGGCACGTTCCTGACGGACAACAGCCTGTATCATGGCCACGGTGTCGGGCACTGGAGATGGGAGTGGTGCAGGAGCTAAGGCCTCGAGTTCTCACCTGATGATCCGAGTCATTGTTGTGGACTGAGAAGGCTGTTGCAGAGGAGCCAAATCATCGCAGGATGATGTAGCTGGTGTGTTCGGAAGGCGCTCTAAGCGATGTACCAGGCGTTGTTGCTTAGCCTGCTCGAATCGCCGGCAAATTTGAAGCACCGACTCGGTGGTAGAGCAATACATGCAGAAGAGGATGCTGAACGCGTCATCTGCGATGCCCTTGAGAATGTGCCCTACGTTTTCACTGTCCAGCATGGAGCTGTTCGCCTTGCGACACAATGCGAGCACGTCTTGAATGTAGGCAAGGTAGGACTCCGTTGTGGATTGGGCGCTAGATGAAAGTTCGGTTTTGGCTGCGAGAGTCCGTCGAATGGGCTTCCCGAACAAGTCGTGAAGCTTTTGCTTGCAAATTTTCCAGGTCACAGCTCGTGCTCGTTATTTTGGAACCACGTGCGGGCGGTTCCTGCCAAATAGAAAATCAGATTGGTCAGCATGATGGCCGCGTCCCAGTGATTGTTCCTGCTGCATCGCTCGTATTCATCCAGCCAGTCGTCAACATCTGTCTCGTCTTCGCCATTGAAGATGGGAGGGTGGCGGACTTTCTTGAGGACGAATGGCTGCGCTGATGTTGTCGCGGTGGTAGGAGCTGCCTCAGAGGTCATAGTGGCCGTTGTTGACATTTTGATCCCAGGTGGGTGGCGGCCACTGCGCAAATCCAGCTTGCGGCTGCCTAAATGGATTTATGTGTGCACACGGGGATCTTTAGTCACCTCCACCAAGATGATACGCGGCAAGGTTAGTGTGCGAAGGTTAGTCCAGGATGATACAGAACCCAAAGCACAGAAGCACAGCAGCATTAACCTTCTTCTAGCACTAAGCGTTGCTACCACTTAATATTCTTCTGTGTCACTGTTGCTGATCGTTGTCTTCTTTAACGTCCTGCGATGCAGGGCATATGTGTCACAATTGAATTGCTGCATATTGATGCTCTGTGTGGTTCGCAGATGAATAAACGACACGTAGGTAATACGTGTAAGTAACAATTTTGCTGAGTCGACATCATGAAGACCGCGTGATGATCAGTGGCGTCGTCGGCCCTGGTTTTTGTGGAAGTTGTGGCAGCCTGACATCAATGCGTTTCGTGTTAACTGCAGGTGGTGCTACACCGAGCCGCATCCCAGCTCCATTGGAGGCACCGTAGTCGGTTTTTCTTTGGTTTGTTGTTAACTACTGGAGATGCTTCTCCCCCTCGGTCATCCAAAAGAACGGATAAAACGGAGAAACCATAAAGAAACTGGAAGGACAGGTGATGCCAACAACACGCCCTTTAAGGAGAATAGGTAATGAAAAAGGAAGCCTTAAGGAAAGTGACCTATTAAAGCTTTCGTAATAAGCAGAGTCGGGTATGGCATGCAATACGTAGACCCAAGGCCGAAAAAGGCAGGATCGATAGCACGATCAAAAATTTCAATAAAAGAGCCCTACACCTCCCGACAAGTACATCCAAGGCCTTGCTAAAAATGCTGGGAATATACAACACATTAGGTGAAATAATTGAGGGAGCACTAGCTACACAACAAAAAAGGCTGGAGAAAACTAAAGATGGAAGGAACATATTGAGGCAAATAGGTATACAACAGAAGGAATACTGGGAGAAGACATAGGAAATGAGAGGGGAGGACCTTAAACGGATCCACATCCCCCCATTAGAAAAGAACATGTAACTTGAATATAATACGCAATGACGAGAGAAAATGGCAGAAGCCCAGACACGGAGATTCGAGGCAGAAAATCTAGGTAGAATTGCATATGTAGACGCTGCATATTGTGGCAAAGGAAAAATGAATGCAGTCGTAGTCAATGGCAAGCGAGAAATGGTTGCAGCAATCTGTATAAAAACAAGATTGATACAGACAGCCGAAGAGGCTGCAACAGAACTGACTTGCTCAGACCGAGGCAAAATACACAATGACAGCAAATGCGTAATCAGGAGCTACACGACAGGATTTGTAGCGACGACTGCGGCTGGAATATTCGATCAGAAGCCAATAGAATGAGACGTCACCCTTGTTTGGACGCCAGCCCACGCAGGCATGTCCGGAAACGAGGCGCACACAAACTAGCCCGAGATATCACACACCGGGCTGGGGGAGTGTCACCAGAGCAATGCAAATAAGAGTGCATGAAAAATCCAATCAAAATAACAACGCACTAAAGACTGAACAGGAGGGTCCTACCAGAACCAGACCCCACGTTAAGCAAAAGAGGAAGCCAACACAAGGAGAAAGCTACGGACAAATACATACCCGAACCCAATTCTAGTCAACCATATACGGACAGAAGTACGATCAGACCTATGTTCATTATGTAAGGAAATGAGATAACTAGGTCACATAATATTAGAACGCTCGAAGTCACCAGGCGGAACCCGCCAAATATAAATAAAGACGCCTGAAAGACCCTTCTGCGAAGCTGAGACTCAAGAGCCCCAATTGTTCGACTGGCCGAAGATGCCGCCGGAGGCCAAAAACTACCAGCCTGCACCTATGGCGACTGTCCCACCTTCCGGATCTACTGTTGGACCAATAAAAGTTCTCTCTCTATTTCTTGGAGGAGATGAGTAGTGTAGTCTTTTGGTATCCATCCCAATGCGTTTCTTAGGATGCCGTGATGGAAGCGCGCAGTGGACACTTAAGACATGTCATCAACAGAAAAAGTAAGGAGAGACATGAATGAGCGAAAGAAAGAAATAAAAAGCTGCGTTAGTGGAGTGCTGTGTAATTTCGGTGTCTTCCCAAACTCGTTGAACGTGCCCAGTAGTGCTCACGTTCTAAAAACTACTAAATGAAATTGGTCTACTGACAAGGAAAGGAGCAGTATCTGTCGCACCTTCCGCGAAAACATAACCGCGCCGGGTGGGGAAGAGAGGAGGTGGGATCAAAACGCGAGAAATGCGTGCCATAGTGGAGTGCTACGGAGAAATTGAGTAGGGCATTTCAAGAGGGCAAGCTTTTCTCATGTTTAGCGGTTATTGTTTGTTTATCCGCGATTCAAAACCAGAAGATGTCAGCTTAACTTTGTGAAGAAGATAGGCACTGCATTCAATTGTTCCAGAATCAGTATTTTGCAAAGAGTTTGACCAGCGTCACAAATTCAAATAAGGAAAATTATTGACGAAGCAATCAGCTTGATATTCAAACACACTATGCTGTCCAAGACATTATTCGAGAACGCGCGATGTCCTCTGAAACAAGTTTCTAGAACGGCTTTAGCTCTCGCATGATGTTGCCCGAGATAAACGTTCTGTGAGCTTACCCCAGAAAGAGGCTTCCCAAGGGAATTCGGAATTTCAGAGGAAATCCATAGACCTGGTTCAGAAGAGAATGCGACGCGTTAGCCTGAATAGGAAGCTGAGCCCTGGCTTAGAGCACTCATGCACCTCACGAACTTGCAGCTCGAGAAGTTTCGCGCAATTTGCAGCCAACTTGGGTTGCCATAGCCAACAGTAGATTGCTACCTGCCATATGTGTGCGCCCTGTTAGCAACACAAGCATCTGGTTGGTAGCCATAAGCAAGTCGACCATTTTAAGGATGGTACAATTTTGCAACTGATGGTATAATGTCCGTTTCTTACTTTTAGTCCTGTGTTCTCCTGTCCCGTCCTTTTGGTGCAATTAGGTTTTATTGCGAAAGCAAAACTACGCTAGGTTTCAAGCCTGTAGCGTAGCGCGGCCGATAGCCACGTCTTACCCACGTGAGGCTGTGACGTCATACCCCACGTGGACTGACAGTAGCTGCTAACTTGGGTCTCTCGTTTCATATTGGACTGTTATGTCAGAATCAGCCTGCTAGGACCCTGGCATTCACGTTACTCCTATAGGCCACTAAGATACGTTCGTGCGGCTTGTTTAAAGCGGGGCTTTATATGGGAGCTGAGGAAGACGAAAACAAGAGGAAGAACGCTCGATCACCCGCAGCGAATATTCGGCTCGGCAGCGTTGAATCCTTGTAATTTTTTCAAAATTACCTTACCAACTAGCTGTCTCCATTGCACTATCTTAGATTACTTTTGCCACTATTTAAGCGCTAAATGTCGATATTTGTGCTCAGAGCAAACAGTTCCGAAAATGTAGCTGTTTTGTGGGCATATATGTACATATGTGGCTTACAGTTCAGTTCTTGTTTTTATTCGTATCTTCGTCACTAGTTACTAATTTAGAAATGGTGGGTTACAGAAGAATTTCGCCTTTTAGAACATCGGCCGAGGGCAAAACGTCAGCTAATTACGGATTACTGAAAGCGCCGCTACTGATAACAGTGAGGAAAATGCACTCATTATTGTAGGAGATTTCAACGCCATGGACAGGAGCAGGATCAGCAGAAAGAAGATATCAAGGGACAAACACTGGCGGAGGTAGCAGAATATTTTGGCTGCAGTCTAATAAGAGATCCCGAGACCCCCACGAGAATCGTGAATAGTGTGAGCGCAGGGACTTTCCATGATCTCACGTTGTACGGAATATCAAGGCGTCAGAGTGAGAAAACATGTTGTAAAACCTAGGCAGCGATCATTTTATTCTCCGGGCGTGAAGAATATCGGACAATATAACACGCCGGATCGTAGAAGCAAAACTCACAGCCTGGAACGCGTTTCGCGGGGCTTGCAAAATATCTGAAGGCTGCATCCAATCTCAGGAAGAATGAAGTGGCATGCTGAGACAGACGCGAGACATGTGCATAAAACGTGTAAGGCGAACAACATGAACGGCCGAAGTAGACGGGCACCTTCTCCGTCTATGGGAAGCCAGTCTCACCAAGACATGTTGGAAGCAAAAACACGACAGGAATTAAAAATCGGGTCAGAAGAAGCTAATTTCTGAAGTCTTCTGCGCCGTTCGGCAGCAGCTAAACTCCCCTTGGCTTCCATGTCGAGCGCGTCCATCTGTTCCCCGTCGTGCGCATTATATACACAAGGCGCACCTTGCTAGCGCATGCGCAGCAGCGTGCGACGCAGCTATCGTAAACACGGCTTCGCTGAATCTCATAGGTTGGAGAGGAGCATACTTGCCTTGGGCGGCAGCGACCGGCTGTGGCGAGGAGGCGCCGAACTTGCGCTTTCAGTGACGTCACTCGGTTTTCGCACATGTGCACAACTCGCCTCCCTGACTCACATGAAACTCGGCTCCGGCCCGCGTAGTGTAGCTTTTTGCTACAAAATTATAGAATACACTTTGGATCAATAAATTGCGATGAGGCGAAAGCGTCTATCGCGCGGTGGTAACCAGCATTTCATTGAACGCATCTAAATGCACCGGCGTTCTTGGGCGCGAATTGGGAAGCGCCAAAGTTCTTCCTCAGTTGTTGTAACATTCGCGCGCCCCTACATCGCAGTCGTTACACGGACCTCATGCGGCGATATCTCGTCTGGGCTCCTAGCCACCAGTGTCAATACTGCCGCTATATTGCCCAGTGTGGCCAGACTTCGCAGCGCCCTCTCTCTTTCATTGGAGTTACTAATAGACTGCAAAGTGCCAGCAGGAAAACATTTCAGGAGAGAAAAAATTCTGAGGAATATGCATTTGCACATTTTCGGGGCTAATAACTCGATCATGGTATAGAAGGGCCACTTGCCCTGTCTTTAGGGTTGTAGACCTTTTTTACTAGACAGTGCAACAGCATACCATTATTTTTAATATGTTTTTTTAAACATTTTTCTAAAAACGGTATATACGTTTGGTAAAGAGATTGAGGCATTTTTTCTTTAATTGTCCACACGGATACCAGCCAAGATGGGCTCGGCGCTTTCCCCCTGAAAGAAGACGAGTCTGGTGACCACAAAGTCCTAGCTTATGCCAGACGCCAGCTTTCCGACGTTGAGCGCCACCGCCACAATTCGGAACTTGAATGCCTCGCCATTGTCTGGGCGTCCGAGAAGTTCCGTTCCTACATATACGGCCGTCACTTTACCATAGTCACGGACAATAGCGCTTCTCACTTGGCTGCAGTCCGCCAGACACCTAAATTCCAAGATTACACGCTGGGTCCTGCAACTTCAATTTTAGGATTTCACCATAGTGCATCGCCGCGGCTCTGCCCATAAAGATGCCGATTTTCTTTCTCGCCACCCTTATTCCGTGATGGCCTTGACGGACCTCAGGACTACACGTACGCAAGATTCCGACATTGCAGCCATAATCCACTCCCTTGGCACTGCTTACGGTACACGCCTCCGCAAACTGCGCTGGATCTATAATATGAAGGATAACTTCTTGTGTCATATGAAGCGGCTCCGTAGTCAACCACCCGTGTGGTTGCCAGTAGCGCCAGCAGCAGTGCGGTCGCAATTCTCGCGCGGCCTATAAGACGCTCCCACGGCTGGTCACCTTGGCTGCGGAAAGACCTACGCACGAGTGTCGGAGAGCCTTTGTTGGACTAATAAGTCCAGAGACGTCAAAAAACACGTGGCGTCCTGCCAGGTGTGTCAGTACAGGAATTCGTCCACACGAGTAACCAAGCCACACACCCAGGATTATTCGCCGCCGAGATCCCCCTTCGAACTGGTTGGACTGGACCATTTGGGCCCGTTCCCAGAGACGCGCCCCGACAACCGGTATATTCTGGTTGCGATTGACTACTTTTCGAAGTGGGCCGAAGCACGGCCCTTTCCGGACACGTCGTCAGCTCATGCCGTCTTGTTTGTAGAACAGCATCTCTTCGGCACGGTGTGTCCCGACGCCGCAGCACGCATCGTGGGAGCGGCTTTATGTCCCATGAATTTGAGCGAGCCCTCCGCTCTTTCGGCATTACGCATTCGACTACATCCGTCAATCATCCCCAGTCAAAGGCCGCGTGGAGCGTGTTAACCACACAATAACGGATATACTCGCCTCCTACATCGCTCCGCCCCACACAAATTGGGATAATTTTGTTTCTACTGCATCATTTGCACCCAACACTGCGGCGCAGGAAACAACGCATGCCACGCCGTTCCCAGTCGTCTTTGGCAGAACGCCCTCCATCCCTCTCGACGAGCAGTTGGGCCTTCCCCATCCTAATGCGTCACAAACTGACACGACCCAATGACTCCGTTGTGCACCCCTCGACACTAAGCGTAACCTTCTCACGGCTCTTGCGCGTGTGCAAGTGGGCAACGCGGCAGCAACACCACTTCCCTCCTTCCGATCCGGTGACTTGATCCTCGTTAGTCGCACCATCCGCGCGACTGGCCATGCCGCGAAACTCTTGCCCCGATACCGCTGCCCTTACCATGTCCTTTCACGTCTCGGAACCGTGACATGCCTCCTCGAAGACATCCCCGAGCAACCACCACGCGGTGTGCACCGCGTTTTCCCACAGCCGGTTCCAAACATCAAGCGATATGTCAACGTCACCAACAGCGACTCCTGCTTAGCTACCGGGTCGTCATCAGTGCTGTCGTCGCCTGCTGGCTCCTTTGCTTCCCCACGCAATGCCGCCCCATAACAGAGCGCCGCTAAATGTGCATTATCCCCGAAGTTAATCTCACCGGCGCGGCCCTTTCTTCGGCGACTGCAGACACCTTCAGCCAGCTGACAAAATTTGAATTCTACAAAGCGTGTGACCACTTCCTATCTTTGAGCCTACCTTGCATCTCCCCAACAAACCCTACAACAAAGCACGGCCTGACCTCTCCAAATAAAGGTGGTGTCGCGATCACAAGCTCCGAAATGTGTCGGGCCAGACTTTAACTTGGACCATCCATTGAATTATTTTTTTGTTCCACCCCCCTAGTAGAAAGTTCTTATAGCATACGACCTACGCCCACCAAGAGCGCGCTACGCTTGACGAATAAAAGAAGAGGCGATGGGCGAGCGCGAGGGGAGAGCGCGCGGCGCTAGCGCGAGATGTAAAGAACGAAAAAGAATCGCCGCGGCCGGTTGTGGTTTCCTGTGTGGCGTTTTCTGCGCGGGCCCACCGTTCCGTAACAATATATAGCTATGACATTATCAATAAACTGATGTTCTCAGTTAAGCGCTGTGTTTGTCCCCTTCTCTCGTCTAAGCTTCGTACCGTTGCGCTGCACCTCTTGTCAGACAAACTAGCCCTCCAGTTCATGCTGCAGAGTCTTATGTAACGTCTTGAAGGGCCGCTAGGCTATAGAAATATAAAAAATAAAAATAAAAAGCTGGACCGACAATGTAATTCTCAATTGAGCTATTGGAATTTTGTAATGTAAACGTTTATGACATGAAAACCTTCGGAAAGTGAGAAGGAAATGCTCACTAGTTTCAATGTCACCACAAGCTCCACAAACGTTTGTGGGACTGTGCCCGTTTCTACATAAGCAATGATTTAGGCGGAAGACTATGCATCACACAGGAGTCAGCAACACCTCACACTGCCGTGATTTACATGAAAGAACTTACAATGAACATGTGAGAGTTTGTTTATCTGTTCTAAATAACAAGAGATCATTACATGAGGCGGCTCTGTATTGGCAGCGCTGAGAATGAAACATTCCAAAAATAATGATATTAGGGATGCTACATTGAACATGCGCACCAAGCAGTAATTTGGCAAGGACCTCGATCATGATTATGGCTAATATTGAAGTGACCTGGGACATAAGTGAAGCGTACCTGTTTCACCCATCTAGGTATAAAATACCTTAGTGAGCGCTCGAACGAGCACCCCGTGCTGACTACTGATAACAAAACAGAAAGACGGTCTGATAGAAAAGTAATTTTGACCAATTGCAGAAAAAGGTAAATGTGTAAGCCCAGTTTTCATACCCTCTGTTAAAAAATCAGTGTGTAATCTGGAACACGCACGCAAAAATTAAAGGAAGGAGAATGAAAACATTCCAATAGCTTCCCTCTGTGTTGAGACGTATCAGTGGCAAATAAAGTGAAATCCGGAAACTTTTCAAGGTATCAAGGAGGATTTTGCATATTAAACTGCAAGGTAAGTGCTTCACATTAGGTGTAGAATTATAATCAAAATTGATATCCAAAATGGAAATAAGGCAACCAACTGTGCATGCTGAACCAACATCCGCACCCATGTGTGCTATAATGCTCTCAGTGAGAACAACCTGAGGCATACAGAACTTTGGCCACTGGTGAGCGAGAAAGTGGGCAGGGTAATACACAAATATCAATATAGTCACTCCGAGACTAAGCTCAAATAACCACAAGAATGATCTGTCAGTTTGAAGATGGAAATGGGCGCTAAGTTCCGGAATACCAGCCTCAAGTACAGATAGTAGTACTGACTGATTGTGGGAGGCCTAGCCTGAGGTCCAGTGCACGTCGTTCAAAAAGCAGCAAGAGATGGAGGTTATTGGAAAGCAACAAAAACGAATGCAGCCAAATTCCAGAATGGGTCTCTTACTGAATTAGAAGAGTTCTCGGCGCATTCCAAAATTCCTATTATTTAGGGGTATGAGCCTCATTTCTCATCTCATCTTGATGCGCGGCCTCCAATCATTTCTAGCATCATACGTAATGGCCACATATCACACAGAATCCACTCGAGGAATGATGTCTGCGCTGTTGCTTGTAGGGGTTCTCACAGTTAACATTTAGGCATAAACTAATTATTGCATTTCGCTCCACACACGTTCAATTATATTTCCTCGAAATTTGAGCTCACTCGCTGCTGTATATAATCGTTAATTTGATTTTGTTTTTATTTTGAGAGCAGCTTCCTGGTCTGGCAAACATTGATCAGTGACGTCACAACGGCATATTATCCTCACGTCATCTGTATTCACGGCAACGGCATCAATCTTGCATGCATGCAGTTTGCGGTGATTGCTCATAGCTTTTCCTGAAGCAAGCATATTTTACTGGCACAATCTTTTTCTTCAAGAACCCTTCATTATAATATGTGACTTTAGTGATCGTTGGAGAAGGGGACTTGTTTGGGCTTGCTTGTAAAGATGATCCAGGACGCCGAAATCGATAGGCTCATGCTGTAATATTTAAGAATACAGTCAGAAGAATATTATTTGTATGTTATCAGAGTTAGCTTGTGTAAGCAGCAAGCGCTTGTGCCCGTAAAAGCGACATGTTCAATGTTTACGTTCGCCTTGTGCGCTGCGGAAGGGGGTAGGAGTTAACGTGTTGCCGTGCTGAGCTATTGCCCGTTGCTGTTTCGGTCCACAAACTGAGGGGAAAACCCAAACAAGCATATGATGGCGCGAGAGCACACCTTGCGGCATTAGAGGAACAGAAACAACTTTTGAACGACATGGTACCGTTGATATGCTGCTATATGCGCGTGCGCATGCGCGTTGGTCTTGAAGGAAGGAGGCGTCGGTGCAATAAACCAGTTGTTAGTCTGCGTTTGTCTTGTGTTCTTCTTCTCTTGTCCCGTCCTTTTGGTGCTGTTAGGTTTTTCAATAATATGTGAACGTGTTAGTCAAACTTATTATGTTCCATTGGTAAAGCCTGTTCGCAAGACGATAGTTCAGTCTGGTGACGGACAGCGAACGAAAGCATGCGTCGGCCCCGCCGCTTGAGTCCCATCATCATAAAGCCCAACGTGATTCAAATGTTCATCACTGTCCGCATCCTAGACAGCAGCACAAGACAAATTGTTTCATATGTGAAGTACATTGGGAAACTGTGGTCCTACAATGGGCAAGGTATAGTGACGATTTCGCAACATAGGTGTTGTATCCTGCACAAGTTTCGGTTTCGCTTCCATACACCAGTGCTATCATCATCAGCACAATTCTCACTCTCTTCTCTCGAGCTCACGCGCTCACACTCTCTGACGTAAATAAAGAGTCTACCCTGAGCTGCGGTCTGCGCCTGTTCGTTCCCTCCGTCCGGATACCGGACACCACAAAATGGCGACGAGAACTCAAGCATAGGTTTCCGTTCCAAGAACTGTACTTTCGCGAAAATGTTGGGCGGACCAGACTCGCGCCCCCACCGTTCCTGCCTACGCCAAGCGAACCTGCAGTACCTTGACAACAGTAGAAGCTGGTCTTCCTGAATTTCCTGGAAGCGGTGGGAGGCGACGAGCTACAGCCCAAGCGTCGCAAGGCAGTACTTCTGAACTCGCTCGGAATCGAAGGCCAACGTGTGTACCACAGCCTCGACGCAACAAGGAGCACCGCAGACCCTTGGGCAGACCCTTGGACGAAGACTCCTTCAATGCTGGCATCGCAACGCTGGATGTCCACTTCGCAACAGCAACCAACGACCTGGTGGAACGTCACCGGTTCCGTCAGCGCAAGCAACTACCCGGTGAGAATTTTCAAGCCTACGTAAACGGTTTACGAGAATTTTCCGCAATGTGCAATTTCGGAACTGCAACTGACAGCATAATCCGTGACAAATTACTTGAGGGAACTTCACAAAAGATACCAGCGCGCTTACTTTACGAGGGATCGTCTCTCACTCTTCAATTTGCAGTTGAAATTGGAAAGCAGATAGAGCAGGCAGAAAGGCAATTAGAAGAATTCAACGCGAGTTCTCCTGCGAACCGCGTGCGAGAAACAAAAGCGGAATCATTCGACCCCTCGCATGGCACGTGCTACCGCTGTGGTTCGGCTTCCCATCTAGCAAATTGCTCTGCATGCCCAGCAAAAGCCAGACACTAACTGCCGCAACTGTCGAAAGATTGGATATTTTGCAAGCGTCTGAAGGTAAAAGAAAAAGAAAACTGCTAAAAGAAGAGCGCCGTGCCCAAAAGCAGAGACAGCCAACGCCATTACAATCTTAAACGTCAACGATAAAAATGGCCAACCGAAAGAACTTCATGCCACAGTTACGATCACTGTCCTTTTTCTCTCATTGTTGACACTGGGGCTACAGTCTCTCTGCTCAGCGAAGAATATTACCGCTGATTCTTCGCGGATATTTATGCGTTGTGCTCGCCTGCGGTCATCCTCCACAATTACTCTGGAGAAAAGATAAACATCATCGGATGCTTTCTTGCTGACGTGGCTCGTGTGCTGTTCCACATCACAACCAAAGGCACGTCTTTGCTGACACTCGACGCCATACGCAACCTGGGCATAAACATCGTCGGTTCAACTTTAACCTGCCGCAGCGTCGCGCACGTTGACTCTCCCCCCTCGTTCCCCGCCGAGCTGCAGGATCAGGTTTCGCACCTCTTCTCGGCGGGCCTCGGGTGGTGGTGGTGGTGAAAAACATTTATTAGATAATATTTACAT
>JAJIZL010124475.1:89538-100515 GCA_023969395.1 Amblyomma maculatum
AAACATTTATTAGATAATATTTACATGAGATAGAGAGAAAAAAAAAGTGAGAGGCAGGCCTTAAGGGCCAGCCTCTTACAAAGTTTAGGAGGGGCCCCTAGTCCGGGCCTCCTGTGGCTTCCGCGGAAGCTCGGGCCCTAGCCACGAGAGCACGTTGGCTCTCCAAGGTAGAGCAGCCGAGCAGGGCAGCCTCCCAGCTCTCTCGGGTGGGTGAAAGGAAAGGGGAGTAAGCGGGGTTAGAGGGGCAAGCCCCCACTATATGGTACACATCTGAAAATGCGCACCCACAGTGCGGGCATTCGCCATTAAAAGCCGGATTGAAATACTGCAGTACTGCCGGGCACAGAACTGTATTGGTGTATAGACGAAGGAGCCAGCGCTCCTCAGTTTTAGTTAGTCCTTTAGCGGGGGGGTGAAAAAGACAGTGTCGAGTTTTGTACAAGTCAGCAATTTCTTTGTAGGTAATGGCCGGATTGGGTTCCAGTTCCTCAAGCGGCGGGAGTTGAGGCGATGCCCGGTGGTTAAGCGCGCGGGCTGAGGCGTCTGAGGCCTCGTTCCCCTCGAGTCCCGCATGTGCTGGGGCCCAGATGACGACACGTGTAACCGGGCGATCCCGGTACTCGCATCTGCGGAGGATTTCGGCGGCGCGTTGCGAAATGCGCCCTTGCTCTAAATTTCGACAAGCTCCCCGGGAGTCAGTGATGATAACCCTGGAGTCATGCTCTGCAGCGGCCAGCGCTATGGCGACCTCCTCTGCGTGTGTGATGTTTGGGGCGCGGAAAGTGAGTCCCTGAATGTATGTGTTCTGGTGGATGACCGCGGCCGTGTACCACCCTCCATGGTATGGGCCAGCAGCATCCGTGTAGAGGACTCTGTGACGAGAGCCGTAGCGCTCTTTTAGGTTCGCCGCACGCGCTATGCGACGCCCCTCGTGAGTCTCCTTTGTCATGTTTTGTGGCAGAGGTCGAACCTTGAGCGCGTAGCGCCAGTCCTCTGGAACATCGGTTCGTTCCTCTGTTCGCGCATTGTAAGTAATGTGCAGGCGGGCTAGGAGGCGTTTGCCTGCAGGTGATTTGATTAACCGCAAGTATTGGTTGCTTAAGTGCGCCTCCTGCAACTCTGAAAACGTGTTGGTCATTCCTAGAGCAATGAGCCTTTGATTGGACGTCGTTATAGGGAGGTCGAGGGCGCGCTTATAAATTTTGCGAAGGATCACCTCTAGGGCGCTCTCACCGCATTTCAGCAAGTGGAGGTAGGGTGCCGCACAGAGTATCCGGCTGGTCACGAATGCATTGGCCAGCCTCAGGGCGTCTTTGCATCGTAACCCCCCCCCCCCCCCCCCGCTTGTTAGATACCCGACGGACCATGCGGCCCACCTGGTCTCCAATCTTGCGGAGCTTCTGCAAGGTTGTGTCAATCTTGCGATTGCAGTGAATAAAGAGTCCCAACACTCTTATCTCATTTCGTTCAGGGATGGGGCCGCTAGCAAGGGCAAGGGCAATTTTAGTGGTACACTTCGGGTTGGGCCGGAGGTTTACGAATTCTGATTTGGTCGGAGAGCATTCCAGGCCACAGCGACGAGCATATCCGTCCACGATAGTCGCCGCTTGTTGCAGGTTGGCCTCGATCTGCCCTAGCGACCCATGTGTTGCCCAGAGCGTGATGTCATCGGCATACAGAGCATGCCTGATGCCTGGGACATCATTAAGCAATGGGGGGAGGTGAGCCATGGCGAGGTTAAAGAGGAGGGGAGAGAGGACCGCTCCCTGTGGAGTTCCTCGCGTACCCAAAGGGTAAGGGCCATGCTCCTGGTCTTGGATACGTATATAGGTTTGCCGATCAGTGAGGAACTGTCGGATGTACCTAAACGTGTTGTGTCCACAGTTTGTCTGCGACAAATGTGTGAGGACGATGTCGTGGGTTACATTGTCGAAGGCCCCTTTGAGGTCCAAGGCGAGGACCACCTTGTCGCTACTGGGGTATTCGACCGGAGCCAAGACTTCTTTGTGAAGTTGGAGCAGGACGTCCTGCGCGGACCGGTGTGGGCGGAAACCGCACATTGTGTCCGCAAAGGCGGGTTTAAGCTCTAGATATTGAGAGAGTCGGTCCCTGACCATGGTTTCCATCAACTTCCCCACACAAGAAGTCAATGAAATGGGTCGAAGGTTTTCGATGTTGATGGCTTTTCCGGGTTTCGGTATGAAGGTGACTAATGCGGTTTTCCAATCCATTGGGTGAGGTGTGCCCCCTTCCCATATGGCGTTGAAATAGTGTAGAAGGCTCAGGTATGCCGAGTCCGGGAGGTTAGCAAGGAGCTTAACCGTCACTCTGTCCCGTCCGGGGGCTGTGCCACGTTCCATTTTTGCCAGTCCCGCTTTTAGGTCGTGGAGCTGGAATGGTCTATCCAGCTCCTCATTCTCAGAGCCTGCATATGAGTATGCCGACCCGCGGGAGTCCTGGATGCTACAGAGATATTTGTCTCTCAGCGTTGTAGCCAATTTAGTGGCGTCCCCATTGAAAGTGTGAATAGCTCTCTGAAGGTGTTTCTGGGTTTCGTTGCGTGTTTGGTTCGGATCAATCAATGCGCGGAACAGGCGCCATGTGCTCCGATTCGACATTTGTCGAGCTGCGGTGTTGCAGCGGTCTACCCAATTTGAGTCAGCGAGTTGGGCCGCATACTCGGCTGCCTCTTGGGTGAGTGCCGCTATTCTAATTTTGAGTTTGCGGTTATGCTTCTGCCGGCGCCATCGGCGGATGAGGCTATGCCGGGCCTCCCAGAGGTGCAAGAGGTGGTTGTCCACCATTGGCGTTGCCTCCGAGAGTTCAACCTGTTGCTCAACCTTATGAAGCTGGGCCACCAAATTTTGAGACCAGGATTCATAGCCCTGTTGGGCTATAGGCTCAGAGTTATTATACTCCGATCGGAAACGTGCCCAGTCTGGGAGTTTAGCTTTTTGGTGGGAGCGTGTAAGAGGCTTAGTGCGGAGTGTTGTGATGAGGATGCAGTGGTCGCTCCCAAGTGTTTCCTCGGTGTTGTGCCACTCCGCATATCTTATGTTTTTGGTAAATGTAAGGTCTGGGCATGTGTCCCGTGTCACTGAGTTACCTATCCGAGTGGGCAGAGCGGGATCCGTGTGGGGGGTTAGGCCCAACGTGGAAATAAGCTCCGCCAGCTTTCGCCCGCGTTTCTCCTCCCTACGGTAGCCCCAGAGAGTACTGGGTGCATTGAAATCCCCAGCTATTATGAAGGGTTCCCTTCCTGCCACTTTGAGGGCTTTGCTAAATATATCGGTGTATGTTACATTGGGAAGTTTAGGTGAACTGTATATGTTGAGTACGTGTAGTGAAGGATCCTGTTTCCTAAGCGGAAGGAGGGTCACCATAACGTATGAACAGGCCGTAGTGCAGTCCAAATCGACCGGGGTAGCCGTAAAATTTTTGTTGACGCAGAGGGCAGTCTGCGCATCCCGCTGATAGACCGTATAATTGATCAGTGTGGCACCCTCTCCTGGCTCCTGGAGGGCTACCACCGCGGGCATTTCTGGGACTGTTGTTAAGTGTGACCGAAGGGCGGCCCGCTTAGTGCGTGCGCGGAAACCCCTACAGTTCCACTGAAGAATTGTGGTTGAGACCGAATTTTTGTGCGAGTACCGGCGTTTACTATTGTCGCCCGCCATGTTGCTCACTTAAATTTTCCGACACACCCTGGAGGAGAGGGGAGCCGTCAGGGTTTTCCCCACGGTCCACTGCCGTATGTAGGGCCTCGTTTTCCATCGATGAGTCCTCGTCCTCCGAGGGTGTTTGAATTCTGGCGATTTTGCTGTGCGCGGTGTTGGTTGAGATGCGCTTATCAGACCTCGGCTTGCGGGTCTTGCTGACAGGTTTAGCAGGCGGTTTTGGGAGCTGAGCTGCTATGAGGCTCGGGATCCCATCTACTACGGCTTTAAGGGCAGCTGTGAATTGTACCTCTTGGGCATTGAAACGTGCCGCGATCTGGGCTTCTATGGCGCTCAACCTCGCCTCTATAGTGCACTGATCTGGCCGCAGAGCCGCTTGCCCCGAAGGGATGGTTTCCCCTGTCTCGGCCGTCCGAGAGGTAGGGGGTCCCTAGTGAAAAAAGCCATATGAGTCACAATAACCTCATACAAAGTTCTCATACTAAACTCATATAAATGTGATACAATCTCATATATCTCCCATACGTTGAATGAGATTTGTATGATATGATATGAGATTTGTACGAGTTTAGTATGAGTTAAGTATGAGACTTTATATGAGGTTATTGTGACTCGTATAGATTTTTTCACTGGGGGTGGAACGGATTTTGTCTGGCTTTGTTCTGTCAAAGCCAGTTTGCGGGTTAAGCTTTCTACTTGTTCGCGTAAGGCCGCGCATTTCAAGTTGCTCTTGTGATTTGGATGGCATTTTGGGTGGGGGTGGGGGGTTCAGAGGGGGGGCTACCCTGCCCGTACTGCTCACCTGTGATCCTTGCTGCACTCGGTCTGCCCAAGATTGCTCGTTCCCCGGTTTGGATGCCTTGTTGGCGGCACCCGCTCGTCCTTGAGCAGGTGGAGGTGGACCCTGCTTCCCATCTGTCACCTTGGAGGTAGGTCCACGATGATTTGGCCCGTGTCGGGCCTGCTCCTTTTCCCCCGCGCCTGGTGGCCGGTCCTGGGATTGGGGCGGCGAGTTGGACGGGGGGACGTCGTCTGTGCGTTCCCCATCGCGTTTCGGTTTCTTCTTTGCTCTTGATTTTTTCTTCTTTTTCTTGCCTTTGTTTTTGGGCTCTGGTGGGGCCGGGGTCGAAAGTGCGGGTTTACGGTATCTGGCCTTACACGCGCGGTCCTCGGTGACATGAGGGCCGGCGCATAACGAGCATCTCGGCGTGCACTCATGCGGTGCGCGCACACCGTCGACGAGTTTAGCGGCTGAGCCACAAAGTCCGCATGCTTCAGTGTTTGGGCCTGGGCACGCGTCCTGTCGATGTCCGATGGCACCACACAGTGTACATGCAGGCACAGTTCTTTTATAGGTTTGGACCGGAATAAGTAATGCATCATAGTGCATGTACTTCGGCTTCACTTTGCCGGCGAAGGTAAGCCGCGCTTTGTTCGAAGCGCCCAGTTTCCTTACGTGTAGGATTTCTCCATCCCGCCAATGGAGGCTCTCATGGAGCATGGCTTCAGTATCGGTGCTTCGGATGGTGACTACCCCGTAGCAGATGTTGCGATCATCCGAACGGAGGTGTCCGACGAGAGGCACCACACCGTATGGCGAGTTTATGGCGAAATCACCTATGACCCCATCGGCAATCTTCGGGTGTGAGGTGTAAATGAGGACGATGTTCTTATCGCTTACCGGAACAACAGTGATGGCGCGAGCCGCGGCCGTCCCGAGGTGGGCGACGAACGCTCGTCCGAGGCTGTTTTCCGGAAAAAGGGTTGCGAAGGAGACTCGTGTTCTGGGCTTCACGACCACGACGAAGTCCGTGTCTGCAGGTTTCGGTAGCGGAAGCGGTCTCCAGGACACCAACCGCTTTGGCGTGATGTTGTCGCGCCGAGAGTCAATGGCGCCCGCGACCGCGGAGGCCGCGTCGGCGGTGGGCGCCAGTAGGGCATTGCCGCCCCTCGCTCGGCGAGCGACCGCGGCAGCAAGCGCGGCGCTCTTGAGGATTTGGTGCGACTCCGGCGTGCCGCTTGTAGCAGGGATGGTAGAACACACCATGCTCTCGGGGTCGTAGCTTCGAATCTCAGGTTGCGAGTCCGCCATGGTTGTAGCGCCGCCCGATGCCCTGGAGCCGCCGAGGCAGCGCGAGGTTCGCCAGACGCAGACGCTTTTCCAGGAAACTGGAGCCCCGCTCGGGGCGATGGGCCGCGACTTGCGGCGAGAGGCGCGGGAGCTTTCGCGAAACGCGTCTGCTCTCGATGCGTGCTCGGAGGGAACTCCGGGCCTCGGGCTCGTGAAGAACTTCGTGCACTACATTCAGCGTCGCTCGTCAGTGCCGCCGGTTTCTGGAAAACTGCGGCGCCTGCCCCTGACTCTGCGAGAGCAAGTTTCCCAGGAGCTACTCCGTCTTCAATCGCAGGGAGTAATAGAACCCGTGTCTGCGTCGGAATCGGTCTCCCCTATTCGCCGCGAGATCGACCTAGAAGTGGCGCCACCGTCACTCCGGTAGTGTGGATCTGCAGCCGGTGGCGCTCGCAGAAACGCACGCTGCATAGGCCTGCTTCCGAGTTTACGGCGGGTTTATTGGCGATGAAAACGTGTCTTCTGTAGTATTTCTGCAATATTGCAGAAATAAATACTAGGATTTCGCCAATGCAGCAGAAGAAGAGCGGATATTAGGAAATCAAAGCACGCAACCACCAGTCTTCTAGATTTACTTTACACGTTTCTTGCGCTGTACCGCGCTCACGCGCCTAATGCTTGGGCCTGCCTAATGACAGCTTTGTTTTTCTTATTGACTTTTAAACTGTTTGCGCGTCTCATGCGAGTGAGACCGGCGAATTTAGTGTCAAGTCCACGCAGATACAAGGTTCGTGCTCTGGCAGTACTTTAGATTGAAGCGAGAAAGTCTGGTTCACTATATCGTGCTTGAGTCAAGGAGTAAGCAGGTTAAATGTAGCACTGGCAGCGCACCGCATGGCGAGTTGCTTTAGACTGAGTGCACATCAACTCTGGCCCAGACAACCAGGCACAAGTATCCCCCAAAATGAGATCACACCGACAATATACAGGAAACGTCACTGAACAGGAAAGCTGATTGTTCACGTGTACAGCGCTGAGTGGGTTGAATTCACCGAGTTGTTTTTGCGGCCACTGTCACAGAATGTGATAGCGTATTAATGCATGCGCCACTAACTGTAAATTATTTCCTGAAACCGAGGAAAGTATAAGGGATTTCTGATGTGTGTGATGTCAACATATTACGGTAAATTAGTAGTGTAATTATTTAGTTTTTCAATGCCGATAAATTTCACCGTGTGAGAGAACTTTTACACACTTGAGATAATTTACAATAATCAGCGATAATTTTCAGTAACGTTAAAGTCCAAGCTATGAATTACTCGCTGCGAAGACATAATTATAAACTGTGCATGGGCACTGTCATGTTCTGGGAAGCAATTTTACAGGCTGAAAATTTCTTTATCAATAATTATTTAGCAGTGACTAATTCTTATTCGAAGTAAAATATTAGAGTTGCTTCCAAAACAGATGCCGGATATAAAAATATTCCGAAAGAAATGGAAGTCATCTTATCATGCGACTATAAAAATGTATTTACTCCCGAACTAAACACAGATATTTAAGCCCGCATGAAGCTGTTTCACTTCCCTTGTCAGAAACGACGAGCTTTCTCGGAAGACAGCACTTGGACGAAAAGGGATTATAATGATTATAATAGCCTACCAGTAAAGTACATTAATCTAGGTGTATTATGTAATATTTAGGGTAACAATTAGGTGCAGGGAATATGTTCCCCAAACATTCGACCATTTCTCTAAAGGAAAATGTGCTTACTAAAACTTTTACAGATGCGCATAAGCCTTCAACAACAACAACAATAAAAAAGAAATGCATATTGGCCCGTGTTTAACGCATGAAAGCGGCAACGGCTATGACGGATGATTGCTGAGGCTGGGTTTGGTGTCCAGTGTTTTTTTAGTTATTAACACCACATTTACTACGTGGCATTGTTTATTGTGCAGTCAAATCCCACAGCAGAGGAGCGGCTTTCGAAACGGTTGTGATTGAATCCCCTGTTCTCGAAATCAGCAGTCGAGCGCCCTTACCATTGAGACATCGTGACAGAGGTTTAAAAGCAAAAAAAAATATATTCACACAACTGCATCGTGCATACAGAAGGCATAGTAGGCATAGTAGGGGTCTGTTCAAATTGCATTCTGCTATATGAAGCAGTCTGCGGTGACATATGTTTAGTAGCTGCGATATTCCAAACAGAAACGGGAATGTGCAATTTCTGAGAGTTCGCATTAACTTTTGTTGACGGCAGCGACCTGTTTTGCTTTGACACGGCGGTAACGACAGTACCACTTCATTTGAGACACTGCATGTAAAAGGATCTCAAGCGCCGAAGACCGCGGTGGATAATGTCCTTATCCAAGCATGACATGCCCGATACGGACAAGTATATTTTTTTAATGAAGCGTGTGGTTATAGATTGTTCATATTTATTTTGCAAGAGACATATAGGTAAGCAAAAGCTCACAGGAACCGCGAAACAAACAAAAACACTCCTATGCACGCCGCATGCGCGCGTAAATCACTGCGGGCTGGCACGCGACGCGAAAACGCATCGACACTGAGTAGGTTTCGCCGGTGAGCCGCAGGGTGGCGCTCTGCTCGATCTCGAGGCCAATAGTCGTCGTGCGAAAGAAAGAGGGCTCGCTTCGGTTGTGCGTGGACCTCCGCGAGGCTAACAAAGCTGTCATCGCCGACGCGTTTCCTATGCCGCACACGGAAGAACTTCTGCATCAACTAGCAGGGGGACGTGTTTTTCGAAGCTTGACTTGGCGTCTGCGTACCATCAAGTTGAACTTACACCGGAGAGTCAAGACCTAAAAACTTTTATCACGCATGATGTGTTCTCTCGATTCAAAAGAGTATGTTTTGGTCTTGCCTCTGCTCCTGCGGCGTTTCAGAGAATGATGTAGCTGTTGTTGAAGGACTTCAAGGGTGTGGTCTGTTACATTGATGACATAATCGTCTTAGGAAGGACACGCCAGGAGCATAATGGAAATTTGAAGCAGGTACTTCAACGTATAAGCGCTTCAGGATTGAAGCTAAACGATAAATGTCTTTTCGCTGTTCCTGAGCTGCACTTTTTGGGACATGTCGTTAGTGGAAAAGGTTTGTGCCCATTGCCTCCCAAAGTAGACTCTGTTGTGAAAGAGAGGCTTTTGAATGCCAGTTTGTATGCGAGCATTCGCATGTCTACCTTTGGGGAAGAAGATTTGTGTTGCGCACAGACCAACACGCTTTGGAAACTTTGCTTTCGTCAGCTTGCGCAGGACGTCGGCCTCTTCGATTATCCAGATGGTCTGCTCGCTTACTCTACTACAACCTGTCGATCGAGTATCAGAAAGATTGCATATGTACTTTCACGCCTGCCTATTGAAAGCGCTTGAAATCAAACCGTAGACGAAGAAATAGTCTCGGTCGTGTCATCATCCGTGACAAATGAGCAGCTGCAGCTTGCTACCGCTGCAGACGAGCTATTGCAAAAGGTTGTGGAGTACGCCACAAAAGGGTGGCCACCGAAAAAGTCCGTGGCACCTGACGTCTTTCCTTACTTGGACGTGCGAGAGGAACTGTCTCAGGTGCATGGCTTGTTGCTCCGAGGGGAAAAAATTGTAATCCCCGATGTGCTGAAGGCTACGCTTGCTAGCTTCGCACATGAAAACCACCTTGGCTTAGTAAGAACTAAGCAAAGGCTGCGTGACCTCCATTGGCGGCCTCGAATGGACAAACAAGTAGAGGAAATTTTAAGTCACTGTCACATTTTTCAGACACTCGACAAGTCTGTTAAACCATCTTTCGCGCCTTTGCAACCTGTGGCATTCCCAGACAAGCCAAGGCAAAAGCTCGCGATATACATTGTAGGTCCTCTTGAATGGGCGCCTTCCAACTGTCGATACATAATAACCCTGATTGATTACCACTCGAAGTGGCCTGGAGGTGCATTTGCACCGACAGTAACGTCGCATACTGTTGTCGAGTTCCTGCAAGGAGTATTCAGCCGCGAGGGTTTCCCGGAAGAAGTTGTGACTGACAACGAACGGCAATTCAAGACCTAAGTGTTCGAGGAATTCTTGCGCGAGAGGAGCATTTTACATCGTTGCTCTTCAGTGTACCACTCTCTGGGAAACGGTGCAATAGGAAGATTCGACAGGGTGCTCAAAGATTGGATACAAATGCCGCGATGTGAAAAACGCCCTTTGAAAACTTCCTTGGTTGACTACCTCGGTACATATAGATCGACTGCGCACGCAACGACTGGCTTGTCACCTGCGAAGCTCCTATACGATCGTTAACCTAGAACACGGCTCAGTATTGCTGGAATGCCCTCCGGGAGTGACGTACACTCTAAAGCTGTACTGAAGCCAGTTAGCGATAGGGTACAAGCTAAGTAGTCGTACACCAAACGGCGTACGGATTGGAGACGTGTTGCTAGGGCCCCAACATTTCGAAATGGTGATCTCGTTCGAATAAGGATTCCCAAAGCTGGAGGCAAGGCATCGCTTTCATACATGGGTCCACTTAAAGTAGTCAGAAAAAGAGGCCGCAGTTCATTTCTCCTAAGTGACGGCCGCATCTGGAATGCATCGAAATTATCTCGCGTACCAGAAAACAGATCTGACTCTACACCACCCTGTGCTCTGCTTCCAGACAACGAGCAAACTACTTCTGGAGATCGCGCGGAAGCAGCACCAGCTGAAACGACATCTGAACCGCAGTCTACTTCTCTACTAGTTGAAGCAAGTTCAACTTCTCCGCAAACCAACGACACAGGACAAACGCTGCGTCGTTGTGCAAGAAACCGTCGCCCGCCTGACAGACTTCAATACTGACTTTATTGTTTCTGCTCTTGTGCATAATGTGCTTTTACATGTGTTTCGGGTTTTTCTATTTAGGCGGGAGGTGATGCTGTATCCTGCACAAGTTTCGGTTTCGCTTCCATACACCAGTGCTATCATCATCAGCACAATTCTCTCTCTCTTCTCTCGAGCTCACACGCTCGCACTCTCTGACGTAAATGAAGAGTCTACCCTGAGCTGCGGTCTGCGCCTGTTCGTTCCCTCCGTCCGGATACCGGACACCACAACAGGTTCTGTCAGTACACAACACATTTAACGACGGACCAAGTTTTACGTGCTCCCACAAAGCGACCATCGGCGTTCCGGAATACGGGCAGCACTGGACTAATTTTCCCTGTGTCGTCCCGGTAGTGTATTG
>JAJIZL010124475.1:115515-144577 GCA_023969395.1 Amblyomma maculatum
TAGGGTTTGACAAATAAGTATTTAAATTTTCGTTGTACTCGTCCTTTGCCTGCACTATGGCTCTTTTGAATGACGCCGAACAAAATTTGTAGTTTATCTAGTTTACTGGGCTCTAATTATAAGAAAGGCCTTTCCATGCTGCTTTTCTACGGCGGAAGGCTTTCTCACACGCGTCATTTCACCATGGGGATGGCGACTTATTGTTTACTGTAGACCGCACAGTGAACTGGGAATGTACAGTAGCATTCGCAATTGAGGAAAATACCTTTTGTGCTTTGTCGGTCCTACATGAACAAAGGTTTGATTTGAGGGAGGAGCGTAGCGAAGCTGCATATTTGGCGTTGTTTACTAGTTTATGGTCCAAAGTTCTATCTCGTGTTGTGCTCATCATGATGGTAAATGTTATTGGAAAGTGGTCGCTAGATGTACCACTGTCTACTGTGGACCATCCTTCTATGCCTATCCCACCTGCTGCCAGGGATAAATCGATGACTGATTGCGAATTTCCGCGCATGAAGGCTATAGCCCGAGAATCGCAGCAGCGCACAGCATTTGTCAACATCCACGTCCATAACAGCTGTCCACATGCGTCGGAGTAGTTACCCCAAAGAGTATGGTGCGAGGTAAAATCACCTGCAATAACTAACCTATTAGAATTTGTAAGTAATCTGTCAAAATAGTCTGTGCTACGTACACCTGTGGGGCAGTAGACGTTAGCGACTGTGACAGGGTCACAATGCGGCAATGTGATATCTACAGCCAAAATCTCACACTCAGGATTCATTATTGTTTTGCTTATTTTTGCCCGGTGACATAATTTTGACGATATCAAAGTTAATAAACCACCGCCCCTACCGTTTACACGATCGGCGTGGAAAACATGATATTTCTTTAAGGTAAATGACTTCGCGGGGGAGAGCAAAGTTTCTTGCAAGAGCACTATGTCTGGCTAATGTGTTGAAAGGCGAAGATATACATCTGGAAGTGAAGATACAATAGAGCGACAATTCCACTGAAGAACTTGTACACCTGCCATGATTACTTATCTAAAATTGAGGCCGCGACAGCCTCTTTTAACACATCAGTTTGCTGTAAAACTTTGGAAGGCCCTTTTTTAGTTTTCGTCTGGAAAATGGAGGACTTAGAGGGTTAGGTAGAAGCGCGGCGCTTCTGCGTAGTGCATGTCTTTTCAACATCATTAGAGCAAACCCCTTTGCTAGAAATGCCTACAGGGACACTGTCGATTGGTTGCACTTGAGCCAGCACTAGAGGAAAAGCTGCATTTAAATTTTCAGTACAAGTTTGAGATGAAATAGATGCTGGAGTCAGCACAGGTTGAGGTGGGCAAGATGACTGACTGGCTACCAACAATACTAGACAAAGCTTCAGTAAAGCTGGTAAGCATACGGTCAACCACGACAGAAAGGGCTTTTTCAACCGTTTTCACAATTGCGGTAGACAACGTGGTCTCAAAGTCTGGAGTAGAAGGGTGCACATAGTTGGCATAAGTGTGCCTTTTCCGATCAAGAAGGGCATAAGCATCTGCTCGAGGGCAACGATTCTCTTGAATTAATTCTAGTAACGCCAGCTCCTGAGATCGTTTCTCACAACTGGCGTCATCAGCCGAGTGCTCATTACTACACAGACAACAGCTAGGTCTTGCAGCGGTACAGCTATTAGAAGAGTGTCCTTCCCCACACACCTTGCATCTTGTCGCAGACTTACACGCTCGTCCACTGTGTCCAAATCGCCAACAGTTGGTACATTGAAAGGGGCGAGGACGTAGCGGGTTAGTGCGATAAATAATTGGCCAAATTTTTAACTCAGATGGACACATTAGACCGGCAAAGGTTGTTATAACTGACCCTGTAGCAACACGCACCCCGGCCACTATGCGAGATAGCGATACACTGAAAGAACACCAGCTCCTGCGTCCTGAAATTCCTCCAAAATTTCTTGAGCAGTAGATGCAGGATCCACTGCACGCATAATACCCTTAGTGCAAACCAGCTTTTCAGGAATAAAGGCTTTGACAGGAATCAATGTAAAAGAACTGCAGCGTAGCAGATCTGACACACAATTAATGTTTGCAGATTTGCAAACTATACCTCTTCTCGCGAAAAGTCGCACCTCAGAGATACCAAGGTAGTGATCCGTCAGACTTTTGAGTTGCTGCTGAATAGTTTTCGGATTTTTCATTTTCAGCATTCCATCGCCTACCGGTATGAGTGCGACAGGAATCACAGCGACACCATTTTTTTGCAAATGATTCCAGAGGCAAGCTTTAATTCGGCAGGCTGGCGAACCAATCTGCCGAGCCCCCTCCCGGGGAGGTGAAAGACATGCCTGTGCGCAAGGTAGTGGCACCTTTACATTACCAAATCCTATAAAGCTAGCCTGAACCCTGACCACAATCCCCCTGAACGTGGAAAGGCCTAACCACGAAGAAGCACCAGGCACCGAACACCTTGAAGACTCCCAGGACAGCTTTTGAGTAGCCTTCTTCTGGCTGTAGCTAGCACAGGATCACCACGACGATCACGAAACAACTCGAGCCTTCGGGTGTTGCGACGTATTTCTCGAGAGTCCTAGAGCACTTCTCAGACGTAGTCACTGCTGCTGCTGCTGGAACATTACCCTTAACATTCCAATTTCTAATTGTTTAGAATAGCATTTAAAGAAGACGCCTTCTGATTATATGAAAAATATAAAACTGATATTTATTCGACGCAACGTATGCGGATTAGGAATTTCTAATCCGCTAAGCTAAGAACATAACATAGAGCAACATAAAGCCCGTAATAAGCATGTTAGCCGATCAGTATTGTGACCTGTGTAATGGCGCCACTGATAATGGGAGGCTGCGGAATTATCAACTCAGCTGGTGGGGATTGATAACCCAGGTTAGCCGATTAGGATGACAATGGGGGCAACCACGCTCTTGTCGATGACTCACCATACAGTCTAGAATGAAGCGTGTTTGTTGAATAACGGCCAAGCTGCAAGCAATGGACGCCTACCATCGTTCCACCAAATGCCTCATAGCCACATTCTTGTGATCGGGTATCTACGTCAGGCCGTCGCTTAAAGCACGCCCAGGAATGAAAACTCAGCTCGACATGGTAGCATCTTGGTGGACGAGGGCGTAATCTCAATATATACAATGTCTAGAAATTGTATATATGCTGACAAACGTGTGTATTACGGAGGCTACCCGAGAAATGCGTGCACAGCGCAACTCCATTTTAAAATATTTGTCCAGATAGCACCTTTTTTGCTTCGATTCGTTCATAGCATGCTTTCTGGCGAGAAAACAGATTTGCTGAGAATATCGGCGGGAGGTAAAATGTCACTACTCAAGATGAAGGGAGTCGTGAAGGTACACGTAGAAGAAGACCCGAGAATAAGGTCGTATTTTAGTTCAAATATTCAGATAACAGAGTCCAGCACCAGCGCGCCTATCGAGCCAACAACCCCTTCGCTGTCGTCGGCACCAAGCACAGCAGTCGCGCGGCGCTAGGCACGTGGCAAAAACATCGCCCCGATGACAAGGTGAGAGGAGAAAAGAAATTAGGTGCGAGGTGAACTGTACAATAACTCAAGGTCTCACTAGCAGGAAGCGTCAGTGTTACAAAACGTGACGTTGACAAAGCGATCAGTCACGCGAAAAGTATGTTTTTAAGAGCACATGCACAATTTGAGGCCGCTTAAGCCGAACACTGACGGTCACAGTTCCATCTGGAATAACTTCGTAATTAACGCTGTTTAAGCAGCGCAGGACTTTATAGGGTCCGAAATACCGGTGGAGCAGTTTCTCGCACAAGCCTTTGTGGCGCACGGGTGTCCAGACCCACACTTGGTCCCCTGGTTCGTAGTGGATTTTCATGTGCCGAAGGTTATAGTGTCGAGCATCGGTGGCATGCTGCTCCTTGATGTGCAAGCGGGCCAGCTGACGGGCTTGCTCAGCTTCTTCCCCGAAATGGGCGGCATCGGGTTCGACCGCTTCATCCTCGCACGGGATCATCGCGTCCTACATCGTGCGGGCCTCGCTGCCATATACGAGACGGAACGGCGTAAACGTCGTGGTTTCCTGCGGCGCCGTATTGTAGGCGAAGGTGACATACGGCAGGATCTCGTCCCACATTTTATGTTCAACGTAGATGTATATTGAGGTCATGTTCGCCAAAGTTTTGTTGAGTCCTTCCGTCAGGCCATTTTTCTGAGGGTGATACGCTGTTGTTGTGCGATGCTCGGTATGGCTGAGAGTTAGTGTTGCGCAGTAGCCGAGTTGTAAACGCCTTTCCTCGGTCAGTAATGATGGTCGTATCTGAGCACAATGTCGTTCATAAAGAATCGAGCAACTTCGCCGGCAGTATCTCGGGAAAGGGCCTTCGTTTCAGCGTGGCGTGTTAAGTAGTCTGTGGCGACTACGATCCCCTTGTGTCCAATCGAGGATGAAGTTAATGGGTCTAGAAGGTCCATGCCCACTTGCTCGAAAAGTGTGAGGGGTGGCTCGATAGATTGCAACATGTGGGTGGCTTGAGCGCGGATTTTTTTCACCGCTGGCATTATCGACAAGTCTGTACGTAACGTTTAACGCTCGGAGAAACATGTGGCCAGTAATAGATCTGCCGGACTTGGTTTAGGGTGCGTGTAAAGCCAAGATGACCAGAAGTTGGTTCGTCGTGCCCTTCGTGCCTTAGATCAGCCAGTATGACTAGCAGGTATGTTTTTTCACTCAAAGTAGAGTTCTTCTCATAAAGCACCCCATTGCGGAGACAGTACGACGACAGCCCTCGAGCAAGATACCGGAGTATTGTAGGGTGCCCAACTTCAAGATGGTCTATGACCAGTCGCAGCTCGGCATTGACACGCTGTTTGGAAACAAAGTCGGACGTAGTGACTGCTCCCAGGAAGCTATCGTCGTCTGTGGCATCTGATGAAGAAGGGTCGACGGGCGCGCGTGACAGGCTATCAGCATCGATGTGCTTTCGGTCGGACTTATAAATAACGCCGAAATCGAACTCCTGCATGCGGAATGCCCAAACTGCTAAGCGGCCACAAGGATCCTTTAGGTTTTTCAGCCAACACCACGAGTAATGGTGAATGATGACACGAAACGGTCGGCCATGAAGGTACGGCCGGAACTAGGCAGCGGCCCATGCTACCGGCAAACATTCTTTTTCAGTGGTGGAATAGTTGCACTCAGCACGTGAAAGTGCACGACTGGCGTAGGCAATTCCTTTCTCGACCCCGTCTTAGTGCTGAACTAGAACGGCACCAAGGCCGAAGTTGCTCGCATCCGTATTTAGCTCGGTGCCAGGATGGGGGGTGACTGGAGCCGGCGTCATAACTCGTCGAAAGCCATCTGCTGCTCGGCGCCCCAGGAAAATGATGCGTCATCTCAAGTTAGGAGTGTCAGAGGGCTGGCCACCTGTGCAAAGTTTTTGATAAAGCGATGATAATAGGAGCACAGCCCCAAAAAGCGTCGGACTGCATTTTTGTGGGCGGGGACGGGAAAGGCAGCAACGGCAGCACGTTTCTCAGGGTCAGCTGGGATGCCATCAGCACTCACGATGTGCCCAAGGAACTTCAATTCGGTGAACCCGAAGTGGCACTTTTGAGGCTTGAGAGAAAGGTTGGCCGTTCGGATGGCTTCGAGGACAGTTCTCAGGCGACGCAGGTGTTCCGTGAACGTCGGCGAAACGTTTATCACGTAGTCGAGATAAACAGGCCATGTCTGCCACTTAAGACCTGTGAGCACAGAGTCCATCATCCCCTGGAAGGTGGCAGGAGCACAGCAGAGCCCGAATGGGAAGACGCGGCATTCATAGAGCCCGTCTGGTGTCACAAAGGCAGTTTTCGCACGGCTCCTATCATCGCCTTCGATTTGCCAATAGCCACTCCTGAGGTCAGTGGAGGAGAAGTACTTGCTTGGTGAAGTCGGTCGACAGAGTCGTGATCCATGGCAGCGAATAGACATCCTTCTTTGTCGTTCTGTTAAGCTTCCTGTAGTCAACGCAGAAACGAAGCTTTCTGGCTTTCGTTTTAACGATCGTTAAAAAGCAAAAATGCCAATAGAGGAAATCAAATAGCCTATTTGCTTATTGACACCAATACTCATATTTGCCTACAGGTCTGTTGGTGTAAACATCATATTGGCGTATATGATCTCCAGGTCTGATGGACAAATCAATTTTGATCCTATATGTCACATATTGGTTTCATAACAATAGGCCTTATGGTTTCACTGACCTATTTGTGTCCTGGATGCGTGCCGGCTACCTCCGTAAATAGAAAAACCGAGGGAAGGGGCCTGAAAACATTTATGTATTACTTTTTTTCAGCTTCATGACGTCAGCAATGTTCATCGCGACGATCTTCTTCAAGCAGCGGTGTCGAACTGCCGCTTCCTCAGATGTGCACCTATTTCTGAGGTAGTGCCTGATAAAAGCTGCAGGAAAACGACGCAATAAGACTGAGAAGGCCACACTGATGCAATGTAAGACGAGCAACTTCAATTAAAATATGCATGTTTGCAAAACATTCACTACGATCCCTCCAATACAGCACATGGTATTTAATGCCTGGCAAATGCTGTGCTAAACTACTCATTATATTTATGATAGCTTCAAATGGAAGGTTTGAAAATGTTTGCTGCTTGCATTTTAATGAGTACTCGCAAACTATGCAAGTTTCACTAAGGTGCAGGTTATACTGCAGGTCATGCACCACTGCCATATTTCATTCATTGAGCAAAGAGTGATGTACGGACATTTTCACAAGTGCATCTCTTCAGTTATCTGCTGTCTTATGACAATTCGTAATGAATGATCAATAACGTTACACACACCCCATGACCCCTACACCTGGCTTCTCAGCTGTGTGCCTTTCGTGCTGTCCAAGGCATTGTTTTTTGCTCAGGATATGTGCTGGCGCAAATACCAGTAATTTGCGCCAGCACATATCCTGACAATGCAAGCAGCAGAAGTGCATAATGGCACACATCTCACGGTACTGTATCACAGTCATAGTGAATGCCAATTACACCAGCAGTGTAGCTACTGACGGTGCAAAAAATGTTTTGCTAAAACTGTCCCAGACAAGAACGTGCCTGCACTTGTCAGCAAAACTTGGCTACTCCAGAGCACAAGTGATCGCTTATGAACGCTGATACTACAAAATGGTATTTAACATTGTCTAGTGTAAGAATAGGCAGTTTTTTTTTTAAATTTTAAACATGTGTAAATACGTAAATTCGAGGGCAGCAAACGTAATTGGGTCCAGTGCTGGCTTTGCCTCGCCTTTCGTCCGGTTTGATGCTGCGCCCGTGACGCTCCTGTTGACGAGGCCTGTAGTCGAAAACAATTTCACGCAAGCCTCCCGAACAAATACACTGTCCTTGGGACGTGCCATCAAGTACTGAAACGCTTCTGTGGCCAGCCAGATGCCATGGCCCAGATACACCTGAAATGAGAAAAGAGAAGTAGCTTACAATCCTGGCAAAATTGCCCTAAAACTTTTTAGCACATCTATTCACCATGAGATATGCTCTAAAATTATCAATGCCAGTCTACAGCTCGAACACATGGTACAAATTCACAGTTAGGGCAACAGCAGAGAAAAAGATCTTCCCAATTCTATGCTGTTACCTCTGCTGTTCAAAATTAATTTTCTGCATCCAAATTCTTAAGCTTGTTAACCCCTAATAGTAATTATTTCTTGATACTGTAAAACTGATCAGGCTTTACAGTAGTTATGAAAAAGAAAGGAAACTAAAATAAAAAACAGTACACTATATAACGCACATATACATTAGGGCACATCTAGCTTGTAAAAGTAGAGTCAGCGGAACCACTGGCAAGAAATATGTATTCGGCGAGTTAGCGTCCCCTCACCTGCCTCACGACCTGTGCATTGGAAATAACTGGAATAGGATAGAAATGCCATATTCCTCTGGGCTAATATCAAAGTAGAAGTCTTCTGGTTTCAGAGCTCAGGCTCATTTGGGAAACATTATGAGCTACACATTAGAAACAGTACAAAGCACAACAAAGAAATTAGTTCCGAGTCAAATACAGAATGCCAGCAGTTCGCTCGACCCATAATAAGGTTTACAAAATAGATGTGGATCAATGTATTTTGTTAACATGACAAAATATCAGTGCAAAAATGACACTAACCTCGCTGCCAGTTTTTGAACAGGGCACCTCAGTACAGGCCACTTCAGCACCATGGCCTCTATCAACATTGTCAGCTCAAGAGTCCTGGCTAACAGTTGGCACAAGCAGAGCTTCCGGCTCTGCAGTCCTCTGCTTCTCGGTTGAAGGTGGCAGTGTCGGTGATAAAACTGGAGGCTTAGAAAGCCTTTCTTTTAAATCCGCGACTGGTTCCGCGGTGGGTGGCAGTGGTGCGCGCTGTTTGGATGGCGATTTTTGCTTTCGTTCTGAAAATAAGAAAACAGATGGCAGGGAGCTCCAATGGGCAGTTTTGATAAATGAAAATTGTAAGCTGGTGAGCAGCAACAGTTAAATTTGTTACGTTAAAAATATATAGGTGATTATAGCACTAACGCTTTTACTTCTTAAATTGTGCTTCTTTGCATATAATGACAAAGCTAACAGACCTGTTCCAAATAATTGGCTGCGTAGTGCATCCTCCAGTCGTGCCACCCTGTTGCGCAAGTCCCTGACGTCATCTTGAAGTCTTTAGATCTTTTTCCTACAGGCTGCATGTGTGTCTTCTTCGCCATCAGAATTTAATAGGTCCAGTTGTTGTTTCCGGAACCTCTCTTCTGTGTCCCGTTTTTTGTTGTAGCTTTTGGCTTTCTTTACTATCTGGAAACAAAAAACGGAAGAAATGGGGCCTTACCAACAATACTGCTAATGGATTTACACCCCTGATCAAGTCTTTAGGCCAGAGTGCCCACTTGTGATAGAACGAATGTCCTATTAAGTTCCTCCATAGAATAGTATTTAAAGCACACATCGAGCAACAAGCTCTTTTACCGCGAAAGGAGACGTCTCTAGCATATCGAGACCCTTTGGTCTATAACAATCTTTGGGCAAAAGACTGAACAGACACTACACTTGTATAAATATGACATGCATTAAATCAACACAGTAAAATTTTCAAGCTCTTCTCGCCACTGCATTGTTTACTCAAAACACTGTCATAAAGAAAACAGTGCAACAAAAGCATACTTCATTGATCCTGTTTTAAATAATTATGCCCGCAATTGTCTACCTGCGTTGTGAAGAAATGAATTTTTTCATTGGCACAAGGTCAACCTGACTATACTGCGCCATAGCGCAAGGTATTCCGTTACACAAGGTGGGGCATCAGAAAACCAACTGCATTAACATTGCAAAAGCCGAGCATTAGGCAAAATGAAAGCTTGCAGTACAGGTGGGTACTGCAAGCTTTCATTTGGCCTGATGCTCGGTTTGTGCAAGAAAAATTATTGCAGTTAGTTCTCTGATGCCCCACTGTCGCGAAATTGTGTCTGCCCTTGCTGATAGCCAAGTTCGACTCGTCGAGGCTGGCAGTAATAACCGGCCCCTGGCTAACGGCGCATGCGTGGCGCCTTTTCCCCCTCTCGTTTTATCCTTTCTTTCTTTTCGAAGCTGTGGCCTTGTGGTAGAGCATCCGCCTCACATTCGGGAGGTACCGGGTTCGATCCCTGGTGCCGCCGGTTACCCACTGGTTTTTCAATAGGTACAAGCTTTCCCCCGGCCTGGTGCTCGGCTCTTCTGGGGTGAAATGCTTGGGAAAAAAAAGGGCCACATAAATGACTTTTGCCGTGCGAGGCGGACTTATTGTTTTCCGATGGCGGAACGAATCACTGCCACATCGGCGCAACTATTTGGGCCGTGGCACCTTTTCCCAAGCATTTCACCCCAGAATAGTCGAGCACCAGGCCGGGGAAAAGCTTGTACCCTTTGAAAAACCGGTGGGTATTCGCAAGCCGAGAATAAACGTGCGGTCATTCGCCGGGCGACGCTGTCAGCGGTGGTTGTTTATTGACGCTGTGGCCGGTGGGTCATACGCGTAACAGTGGCGACGAAGACGGGATCTGAAGGAAGACCCAGCACATGACAGCGCGAAGGATACAAGCCCGGCCCCAATAATGATCCACAAGCTACCGGAGTTCGACGGTGAGAAAGATAAGTGGCAACATTACCTGGTCAAATTGGAAGCTTACTTTGAGGCCAACAGCATCAGTGACGATAAACAGAAAAGGGCGTTGCTCATCCCATCCTTAGGCACAAAGACCGTGGCAGTGCTATGCGGAAAAGTTGCACCGTTGAAGCCAAATTCCCTGACCTATGAAGACGTAGTAAATACCCTAAACAGCTACTCCGACCCAACGCCCCATTAAATCTCGGCGAGGTTCAAGTTCTTCAACCGATCTCAGAAGGCGGAGGAGTCAGTGCAGGAATTTATAATTCCCATAAGACAACTAGCGCAAAATTGCAATTTCTCATCAATGTTGGACAGAATGATCAGAGACCGTATTGTATGCGGCGTCAGGTCGAGGAACGTACAAAAGCAGCTGCTGGCGAAGAAAGACCTTACTTTACAAGAAGCAGAGGCTCTCGCGTTACCTGCAGAAAGTGCGGAAGTCGACGCCCAATGCATGACTGGCAAACCCGAAGAAGGGAAAGTAAACAGGATCGTTCAACGCAGTGAGCCTAATATAAAGAAGCAGACCCTTGGCGCACAGAAACAATGCCGATGTTGTGGAAACTACGGACACAAGTCCACAGCTTGCCGCTTTAAAAAGCGCCGGTGTTTCAGTGGGGTCAACAAGGCCATCTGGCAAAAATGTGTCTGTCAAATAACCGGGTTCACAAAACACTGACAGTAAAGGCTAAAACCCTGGACGACGAAGACAGCGATAGCAGCGCATCCCAGATTTGGTCCTTGAGTACAGCGCTGTCGCTTGTGCCACCCATTCAGCACAACTTCGCGTGGAATGGCGTGAACTTAAAGATGGATATTGATACTGGTTCGCCGGTCTGCGTGATTCCAAAAGCAATCTTTGAAAAGCATCGTCAGTGCTGGCCGCCTCTTGAGAAGGCAGCGATAAAGTTATCTTGTTACCTTGTCCCATTGCCGCTACTGGGTGTCCTCAGTATGGAACTTTCTTATCAGGCTGTGACAGTGCACTGTAACCTGATGGTGTTGGACTCTAAAGGCCGAAGTCTTCGTGGCCGAGATTTATTACAGAAGCTGAAGAACAGAGGCCGAGCTGTCCTACACGTGAAGGCGCAAGCTGAAATAGAAAGCGTGGCGCCCCAAACGGTCTCGCCAACTGCTTCGACACTACTGCAGCAGCACGCGCCCCTGTTCTCAGAAGGTACCGGACTCATTAAAGGCCCACCGGCACGGATACATCTGAAAAGTGGAGCGATTCCAAAATTTTGCTGGCAAGAAAAGTTCCTTTTGTTCTTCGCGAAAAAGTCTCACAGGAGCTGGGCAGACTCCAAGCTGCTGGTATAATATCCTCGGTACCTTACTCGGAATGGGCTACGCCCATTGTTCCGGTCTCAAAAAAGGATGGCTCAGTGCGCATCTGCGGAGATTGCAAAGTCACGCTAAACCCGATGTGCGAGATCGAACAGTATCCGCTCCCAGTCATTGACGACTTGTTCGCCAGCTTAGCCGGAGAAGAACAGTTCAGCATTTTAGACCTTCGGGACGCCTATAATCAAGTCGCGCTGGACAACGACTCTCGCATGCTGACAGTGATTAACACACACAAGGGGCTGTTCTGTTATAATAGGCTACCTTTTGGTATCGCTTAAGGGCCAGCCATATTCCAACGAAAAATCGAATCCGTCCTGCAAGGGCTGAGCGGGGTTCAAGCATATCTCGATGATGTGCTGATAGCGGACAAGAAAAACGATGACTCGAATTTGCAGGCAGTTCTTGCCATTTCAGTGAAAGTGGCATCAAACTGCGCGCCGATAAATGTCACTTAAGCCAGGAAGCGGTACAGTACCTCCGTCACCGTATTGATGCAGGTGGATTGCACCCACTGGAAAAAAATATTGATGCAGTTAGGTTGGCACCTGCACCTCAAAATATCACTGAGTTGCGTGCATTCCTTGGCCTAATTACATTCTACAACAAGTTTTTGCCCAACATGTCCACGTTACTGGCTACTTTGTATAGGCTCTTGGCGAAAGGATCTAAGTGGGTGTGGGGTGCGGCAGAAGAGGTATCATTTAAACGCGCAAAGAGCTGCTTGTGCGCGGCACCTGTGCTCACTTATTTTGATCCGCAGCTTGAATTGCTGTTGGAATGCGACGCTTCGTCTCATGGCATCGGCGCCGTACTTTTTCACTGCATAAACGGTGAAAACAGACCCATCGAATTTCGCTCTAGAGTACTGACCGCTGCAGAAAGAGGGTGCTCGCAGATCTAGTGGGAAGCCTTAGCCCTGGTGTACAGTGTATCGCGCTTCCGCGACTACCTCCTCGGCAGGAAGTTCACGTTGGTGACGGACCACCGGCCCTTGTTTGGCCTCCTGAAACCAGACCGCCAGACTCCCGTAATGGCCGCCACACGTATTCAAAGATGGGCACTCTGTCTGGGCGCCTACAAATACAAGCTGCTGTGTAGGCCCGGCAAAATGATGCTAAACTCAGATGACCTAAGTCGATTGCCTCAATCATTGCAGCAAACGGAGGCCGACCCTGAAGGAGCCTCCGAATTTATCCTGGCCATCAACGAATGGGACGAGCCGGCGGTTTCCGAAAGGAGTTGCAGGAGCTCTCTGCAAAAGACGACGTGCTGTTCAGTGTCTGCAGGTATGTCATTGAGGGTTGGCCAGCACCCGCTCGCATTGAAGGCTTGGAAATGAACTATTACTACAAAAAGCGTCTGGAGCTGTCGGTTGAGGCGGGACTATTGCTGTGGGGTCATCGAGTGGTCGTGCCGAAAGAGGCAAGGGGCCGATTGCTGAAGTTACTGCACGAGGCCCACCAGGGTATCGCAACTATGAAGAAAGTTGCGAGGTCAAAATTTGGACATCTGCCGAATTGCGTCAGAATGTCGAAACTGTGTCCAGGCTTTGCCAATGCCTGCTGCACGAAAACCAGTCAGCTGGCCTGCTACCAATGTAAGGTGGTCACGACTTCATATCGATTTCGCCGGACCAGTTAAAGAGAAAATGTTACTGATTGTTGTAGACTCGCACAGTAAATGGATTGACGCTATTCCTCTCCCTCAAGCCATGTCGAGCAGCACGGTAGAAGCTTTACGTACTTTATTCAGCCAGTTTGGCCTGCCTCGTACGGTTGTTTCAGACAATGGCACACCATTTACTAGTTCCGTGTTTGCTCGATTTATGCAACGGAATGGCATAGTGCATATTCGCACGCCACCATATCATCCTCAAAGCAATGGGCTTGGAGAACGCGCAGTCAGGACAATTAAGGATGGTCGGAAGAAAATGCCTGGCGTAAATCTAGCAACCGCCCTCGCTAGGGTACTGTACAAGTTCAGAAATGCTCCGCAGCAGTCCGGATTGTCTCCTTCAGAGCTGCTTTTAGGGTATCAGCTGCGCACGAGAATTTACATGTCTTTTCCTCCCAGGAAACAGCCCCCACAGCACGAATGATCTGCGGATGAAGGCTGGAGTTTCGCCCCAGGAGATAACGTTTTCTTTAGGAACTATGGTGCTGGTGATAAATGGACACCAGGCAAGGTGAAGTCCTCTGCCGGCGCACGACTAGTATCCGTCGAGACTGAAGATCATCAGATGGTTCGCCGACATGTTGACCAAGTACGCAAACGCTACAAAGAAGAACCGGCTGCGTCAGAGGCCGGAACATCTGGGTTGTCACCTGGTCCAAGCCACAGCGCACCAGAGTCGGAAGTTCACGAAGATGACACACCCCCGGAGCCCGTGCTGCGTCGGTCCACCCGTGTAAAGAAACCAGCGCTACGTTACGGTTTACGGTTACTAGGGGGAAGGAATGCTGATAGTCAAGTTCGACTCATCGATGGCTGGCATTGATAACCGGCCCCTGGCTACCGGCGCATGCGTCGCGCCTTTTCCCCCACTCGTTTTATCCTTTCTTTCTTTCCAATGCTTTTCTATATATTCGCAAGCCGAGAATAAACGTGCGGTCATTCGCCGGGCGACGCTGTCTGCGGTTGTTGTTTATTGACGCTGTGGCCGGTGGGCTATACGCGTAACAGCCATGTTCTTTTCTCTCTTTTGCGGCAGCGAGATTCTGGCACTGTGGTGCAGAGTTCAATCCCCTATATGGGGATTGGGGCTTTCGCAGTGTTCCCTCTCAGTTTCCTTTCTTTTCTGCCTTGAGCGCCTTGAGGGACGACTGGCCCCAGCTTTGAGAGAAGGAAACTCTGTCCCAGCCAACCCATCTCGAATGCGGACTGCGGCGACTGTCGGTTACTGGGAGGGAGAATAGACGACCTCCTACTGTTGGGCTGTTTATGCGTTCGGTGGATTCAGCATAGGCCTTTGTGCCGGGTGCCTTTTTTTCGAGTCAGGTCCGTGGCTTCGCTTGCCGACCTCCGGCCTCGCGTTACAGCGGGTTGTGCTGCAAGGAACTGGCAGGGATGGAAACGCAGGCCAGTCAGAGTGAAAAAATTGGTGTTGCAGAAGGATGCGTGAGGTGAGCCACGGTGTGCGAGGGCAAGCCAGTGTTGGACAGCGAGTTTAAGCAGGGGCTGTCGCGGCGAGTGCGGTGACGGCGACCCTGAGGATGCGTGGACCCAGACCGCGTGAGCCCACGACATCGTCTCAGTCCCGCAGTCAGCAACAGCAGCTAAGCCACCGGTACCCGCCGCCGCTCTATCGAACTCTTTTCTTTACTTCTCCCTCTTTAGTTCACATCTAGCTCTTTGGTGTTGTAGTCATTCCCGCAAGTTAGGTTGTAGTGTTAACTCTCTGCTTTTGCCTGCTTTATGTTCACAGTTAATGCCTGCGTCACCTTTCTTTCCGATACTTATATTACGCTATTGTTATCTTGCTATTGTGCACGGCAACTTTTCTTTTTCTTTTTGTGTGTATATAAGTAAATTCCATTGAACCGATCTTGAGTGTGCTCATGCCTCTGGCCAATAGCCAATCAGGCGTGGCTCTTATCGCCGGTTACCGTCCGAATCTGATTTTGCACATGGGGGAGAAGTTTGTCGCTCCACCCTCTCCTACGTACAAAGATTGCACTGGTGAGCAAGTTGGCCCGAATAATTATATTCAACCGACCAGCCACCCACCAATATCCTGACACCCACTTGTGTAATAAAATACCTTGTGCCATGGTGCAGTCTAGTCAGGTTTCCCTTGTGCCAATAAAAAAGTTTCTTTATTAACAACGCAGATAGGCAGTTGCTGGCATATTTATTTAAAACAGGATCAGTGAAGCAAACGGCACTGCTGATTGAACTGCGTACCTCTCGCAAGCGAGACAGCTGTTCAGTCCTTAAGGTGTGCAGGTATGAATCCACTCTGAAAATTTCCCCGCCACATTCGTTCTTTCCGGAGATGGTGACTTGCGCTGCGCGGTTTCGCTGCTGGTAACAGCTCTAACCCATGTGGATGAAGCTAGCGATTTGAGCTTGTTGGCCTACAGCACATTGATTTTGTTTAAGGCATTGCGCTTGCATCACCAGTTGGCAACGAAATCACGCTGTAGTGCGTAGGCGCTGCGCAAGTCACTATCTGTACACAGAATGAACGTGCCGGTCCAGTAGCACAACGGGAAAATGAACGAAAAAGAAAACAGTAGAAAACCGGGAAAAAACCACGCCTATACCTGATGACAACAGGCAGACGGCTCTGATAGACCTTTTTCTACGCGCTTTGATATTCGCGTTTAATTTGACGCCGCTATTACCTAGCGCGTCGAAGAAATGCACAATACTGTCAGTGGTGCCGATTGTGGCACCGATCATCAGCTTCTTGTTGCCAAGATTAAGCTTCGATTGAGGAGAACGCAGAAAACTAGAAGGCCTTTCAGGTATAATCTGGATCAAGTTCCATTAGAGTATGCTGTGGAAGTGAGGAATCGATTTCAAGAATTAGATCTAGAAGACAAAGAGCCCGAAGAGATGTGGACTGATGTTCGTGATATAATACAAGAAGTTGCTACTAAGGTAGTTCCAAAGCAAAAGAAATGCAAGAAAGCAAACTGGTTATCTGAAGAGGCTTTGCAAATAGCTGAGGAAAGGAGGATGGCAAAAGTTATGGGGGAAAGAGAAAGATACAATGTTCTCAATGCGGATTTTCAGAAAATAGCAAGGAGAGATAAGAATGCCTTCCTGAGCATACAGTGCCAAGCAGTTGAAGACAACAGCCAATTAAGGAACCCAAGAGCTCTGTATAAGACAATCAAAGATATCAAAGGAAGCTTCTGTGCTAAGCTGGGCGTGATAAAGGACAAACGAGGCAAGGACCTCACTGAAGCCGCAGAGATAAAGAAGAGGTGGCAGGAATACACAGAAGAACTGTACAAGAAGGACCCGAATGTGCAAACCCAACATAAGACGGTTGTGATCACTGATCTCGAGCCGGGCATCCTGAAGAGTGAAGTTGAATGGGCCTTAGCCAGCCTTGCTAAGAACAAAGCTAGCAGAATTGATGGCATTCCAGCTGAGTTGCTTCAAAACCTCAACCATGACGCTGTTAACATTATGCATACATTATGTCAGAAGATTTGGACAACCCTGCAGCGGCCACAAGATTGGAGGAGGTCAGTTTACATCCCCATTCCAAAGAAAGGCAGTGCCAAAGATTGTTCCAACTACCGCACGATCGCGCTTATTTCGCATGCTAGCAAGGTGATGTTGAAAATCCTCCAAGGTAGGCTGCAGCAGTATGTGGATCGGCAGCTTCCGGACGTGCAAGCTGGGTTTTGCAAGGGCAGAGGAACTAGAGACAAAGTTGCCAACATTCGCTGGATCATGGAAAAAGCAAGAGAGTTCCAGGAACCCATCTACTTCTGCTTTATTGATTATGCGAAAGCGTTTGACTGCGTAGATCACAGCAGATTGTGGCAAGCTCTCCAAGAGATGGGAGTTCCAATTCACCTCATCTGTCTCCTCAGGAACCTTTATGAAGGGCAAGAGGCCACAGTCAGAACTGGGCATGGTCTTACTGATTGGTTTCCGATTGAGAAAGGAGTGAGGCAAGGCTGCATACTGTCGCCCTGCCTATTTAATCTATATGCAGAGTGCATCATGAGGAAGGCCGGTCTGGACGAGTCTTCAGCTGGAGTGAAGATTGCTGGAAAACGTATCAACAACCTTAGATATGCGGATGATACCACTTTAATGGCAGAAAGTGAAGCGGAACTCAAGAGACTTCTGATGCGCGTACAAGAAGAGAGTGAGAAGTTTGGGCTTAAACTGAACATTAAAAAGACAAAGATCATGGCGTCTTGCCCTATCAAGTCCTGGAGCATCAAGGGACAAGAAGTGGAAGTTGTGACAGATTTTCTCTTCTTGGGCTCCAAGATTACCTCGGAAGGAGACTGCAGCCATGAAATTAGGAGACGCCTGCTTCTGGGAAAGAGAGCAATGGTTAGCCTTGACCGCCTAGTAAAGAGCAGAGACATTAGTCTGCCAACGAAGATCCGTATAACTCGTGCTATGGTCTTTCCAGTTGTGATGTATGGATGCGAGAGTTGGACTGTGAAAAAGGCTGACCGCCGAAGAATTGACGCGTTTGAATTGTGGTGCTGGCGAAGACTCTTGAGAGTTCCTTGGACTGCCAGAAGATCAAATCAGTCAATATTGTCGACCATAAACCCTGACTGCTCATTGGAGGGTCAAATTCTAAAGTTAAAGCTCAGCTACTTTGGTCATCTGATGAGAAGAGAGGAGTCGCTGGAGAAAGATTTGATGTTGGGAAAAGTTGAGGGTCGTCGGAGAAGGGGTAGGCAGCGAACGCGATGGTTAGATGGCATCCTCGAGGCACTGCAGATGAAGTTATGTGATGTCAGGAAGATAGTGAGAGACCGGAAAGCGTGGCGTGACATGGTCAATAGGGTTACGAAGAGTCGGACACGACTGAACGACTGAACTGAACTGCCTGGCATTCAGTGACAGTCCCGAAGCAAATGCAACAATCGGACAGAGGTACGTTCGGAATTGCTGTTCGGACATAAACACTGAGGCATCACAATTAAGAAACACGCCACTTGACCAGCACAAAACTAATATTTCCCACTCTAGAGTAACGGCTAACTAAATTAATTCTGACCTCTCGTTGGGAGTCCTCGCTCGATTCCGTCGAGGCGTCGAGGTCCTCGCTGTCGGATGGCGGTGGCGGTATGGGCACGCGTTTACTTCTTTGTTCTGCCTTTGATGCTAAAATGAAGATAAAACATCTGAATATCACTGAGATAAATGACGTAGGGCATGTTTTTCTTATCGACGAGTCTCAGGATTTGCGCCTTGAAATAGCCGTTTTGCTTGGACTCTTCCCAGAAGACATCATACCACTTGCTTCTTTCGAAGTCGTGGAGTTGGGATGGACGAAAGCCTTAAAATCCCGTACGCTTACTACAACCTTTAAATCATCATCGCGCATGCGAACGTACGGGAACATATTTTCACTACTCGCACGTTACTGTATCACAACGCGAAGATAGGCCTTGAAGTGAATAGCACGTGGTTGCGACTTGCCGGCGATCACGATTCACGACCAGACCTCGTACGCCTCGCATCGCCAGCATGATTATAGTGCACTAGAATTCTAGTACACTATAAGCATGTTTCCCAGAGCGGCTGGCTTTGGCTTGTGTCGGTTGGAACTGCTTATAAACTTTTGTGCTTAATAAATTGAAATAAAATATTAAATAAAAACTTTTGTGCTATAGTTAATTTAGAGAGAGTTGCGAGTTAGCGTTTGTACGTGTCTTCCTGCCGTCCTTCGTGTACCTTCGCGTTATTTTCCATCATGAATTTTAACCAACTCACCCAACTTTCGGCATTACTTTAAAAGTAATTAAAATAAATTGCGGTCCAGTTGTTACCAATAAACGTGAATAGATCTCGCGGGAAGCATCGCTAATCCAGCCAGTCTTGGTCAATCCAACGTCGGTAATGTTTTTTTTTTATTTTTTTCGCTTTCGCGCCTTCACGCTTGTCGTTCCAGTGGCGAAATCGTGTGTGTTGTAGAATTGTGTCTGTACTACACTTGTGTCAGTAATATTATACTGGCTTGTGTAGTGCTAAGGCAAACGCGTGTTTTCTAGCAATGGGAGACAATGCATATTCAACAGTGACGAATGATGAACCTGCCACCTCGTCTACAAACCCCCGAGCTAAAAACGTAAGTGCTACTTGGAAACACGGAAGCCTTGTTTGCTTCCGCGAACGACGCTCCTTTACCGACAAGACAGAAATGAACAGAAATTTTCAAGCTCCAGTGACAGTGCGGCATGTGACATCAGAAGTGTATCTCCGCCTTTTCTAACAGGTGATGGTGTGCACGCTACAGGCGACCAGTGGCAAGTTTTCATCATTGAAGAGCCATCGATCGAATACATTGCAAATGCATCTGCAGGACTGCATAGCAGCAGCGCTCCGTGCAGCCTCACTTCAAGCAGTGAAGCAGAAAATCTTGAAAATGAAAACACGGACAGTGATTCGGATGTGAACAGCAATCCAAAGCATTGTAGCGAAGCCGATGAATTTTGTAATCTATTTGCTGATATATATCTGCCAAATCTGACAAAACAGTAAAAGATGCAATGTTTATTTTGATAGCATATGCTACCTCTGCAGGCTTGAACTGGGCGAACACAGAGAAACTTGTTTCTGTGGTTAACCTTTTAGTTGGCAAACACGTCTTGCCTGCGTCGTAATATAGGATCAGAAACGTATGGAAACATTGGAAGAAGAGCTTGTGACACAGCACTACTTCTGTGAAAATTGCGACTCCGTTTTTCAGAATCCGAGTCAAGGCTCTCAATAGTCGGCATGTTCAAACTACAATGCTGTGAGTTCACAGAACATTTTTGCTAGCTTCAGCTTAGAAAAACAGAGGCTCATCTTTCAGACAATAGTTGCCACAGCATTGGCAACATCACTGAAGGATAAGGCAGCAGCTTCCAGCAGGAACACTCTAAGTGATATAACTGTTCGCAAACTCTACAAGCGAAGTATGAGACGAGCCTCCTGGTGTGACATTTCAGTGACGTTCAACACTGATGGAGCCAGTGTCTCCAAAAGCAGCAAATCTATCCTTTGGCCAATACAAGCCATCATCAATGAATTGCTAGCAGCAGTACGATTGAAGAACATTCTGCTTTGTGGTGTTTACTTTGGGAAAACTCACCCAAAAATGGAACTGTTCATAAAAGCATTCGCCGATGCCATCCACAAACTGAGGCCTGTGAAGTGGGAGTGTGATGGACAGCAGTTTGTGTCGCAGGCAAACGTGATCTGCTGCTGCGTTGACGCACCGGCGTGAGCAGCTACGCTCAATATGAAACGGTTCAATGGTTATTATGGATCCAGCTAATGCTACCCCTAGGGTGCCTATGTTGGTCGTAAGTATCAATCCTTGACGCCTTCTATGCTCATAAATGCAAAATGTGCTACATGTAGCCTAACTTACTCATTGGGTAATGTTTAAAAATAATTGCAGTTATGTCTTTAAACATACCTGCTTTTGGTTAAACAAACGAGGTGCAGACCAACAGATTCTGCAGGTTTTTAGATGATATTTGGTACATGATATTGTTGCAGGTATTTTAAAGAGTTTCTGTTTTTCTTTTAATTCAAGGGTCTGTGAAGTACCAAGTTTCAAAAAGTGGCCGTCAACCAGCTCCGAGGACCGACAAAGCCATGAGACGACGTGCAATCTGCTGTATCCACAGGCAGGCCATGCCATGGTGTAAACGGGCTGTCGCCACTTTCTCACTTGCCAAACTTTGACCTAGTGTGGGGCGTGTGCCCCGATTATATGCACTGTGTGCTTGAAGGTGCCAGCCGACAGCTATCAGAGCTATGGTTCAGTGCTACCAGCTCTTTGGCATACATTGGTAAGCCTGCTGAGCTGCGGCAAATTAATTAACGGCTGCTTAGCATTAATCCGCCTCTGTGTGTAACGAGGCTGCCTCGAGCAATCAATGAAAGAGGCATGTGGAAGGCCAGTGAATGGCGCTGGTGGCTACGTTTTTATGCTGCACCATGTCTTAATGGCATCTTGCCACATTCATATCATGGGCATCTGTGTTCTCTTGTAACTGGGATTTTTCTCCTTTTGAAGGACGCTGTTACTTGTCTTCAGCAACGGGCCACACTACAAATGTTGTCATCCAGATGGGAAATTTCTAAGGAGATGCATGCATGCGTTTAACGTGCACCAGCTCCTGCACCTTCCCAAAAGTGTAGTGCAGCTCGGCCCCCTTTGGTCACATTCTACTTTTGTTTTTGAGTCTGGTAATGGAATGCTCCTCAAACTTATAAGTAATGCAAATGGTGTGCCTCTTCAAGTTGTAGAGAGACTTGTAGTGAAGCTTAGGTTGCAAAGCTTGCAAACAGCCTGGAATTCGCAATCTCTGTTAGGACTTTGTATGACAACGTTTTGAGGCCAAAACGTGCTAACAGAAGTATAAGACCATTAGTGCTTGGCACTGGAATTGTTGACTCCCTAAGCAGGACGAACAAGAGGCCTGTCTCGATAAGCTTCGCCATGTACCCAGCGTGGTAACAAAATACCAGCGCATAAAGGTTAACGGCCAGTACCTGCACACAGTTAATTACATGCGAACAAATAAAACATGCAATACTACTTTCAGATGCACACAGGGGCAGCATTATAGATCGCAGAAAAACTATGAACTACCTGGCGGCACATGTGTACTGTTATGTGCACAACTTCTCTGTGAACCCTACAAGAGCCTTCCACACATATATACTTGTGTGGAAGCCTCTCGAAAAGTTGCAGTTTTTCCTGTTAATCTTGAAAATATTTGTTTCTACATGGTTGTTGGTGCAACTTGCTATGTTGGAATCTTGGCGAATATCTGTGAGAAAGACTAAATAAAGTGTTTGTTATGAATTTCGAATCCTGCATGTCTTGTAACTAGAATTCAATTCCTTCCTCTGTTACACCTTTTATTAGTATCTGACTGGTGGCAACGTCAGTGCAATGCTATACCTACCAATTCTGAAATATGGAAGCAGATTTTGAAACAAGCTTAGCAAGTATATAAGTCATATAGGTTGCAAGGTGAACAATATTTGTACATTTCTCACATCAGTGGGCACTGTAGTGCACTGCAGATAGCTATTGTGACACATACTTGGGCTGATGTAGATTTGACGTGGTTGTCACTGTTAGGCAAGATACATGACATATATGAATGCCTGTACTTTTTATTATTGCAGGTTACCCAAACTATACGTTAGATATACCAATATGTAAGATGGATCAGAGAAACACTCTCAAAAATGGCCCAATGGTATTCGGTCAGAAAAATAAAACGTGTAAAGAAATTCGAGTGGAAGAATGGGGAAAAACAGGACATGTAGTGCTGAAATTTGGGCTTGCTGGTTCATACTTCCAAGCTCTAGCGCACGCAATACGAGGGACAGAGAACGAGAGGCCAGCGCTGTGTGTGTCCTCTCGTACTCAGTCCCTCGCCTTGTGTGCGCTACAGCTTGGGAGGACATGTCGTGCAAACAGAGGATGATAACCGATGGTCACTAAGGGTAAGAAATTGGATTCCGAGATAATTGGAAAGCATAAAGGCTGGCAGGAACGTACAGGAATGAGTTAAAGTTCGCAGGGGTCAAGTGGATGCAGCTAGGCAGGACAGGGCTGATTGCAGGACTTGGGAGAAGAGTGGGTATATATATAAAGCTGATGATAATGCTACCTAATGGCCATATTTGTATTGGGACCAGCATGCCAAAGGTTATTGGTGTACTTGACACTGCAACCAGTACGCTTATTTGTTTGGGGTCCATAAGACCATTGCTTATTGGAGTACTTGACCATGTCCTAATATACTTATTTTTATTGGACCAATATCTGCCGGTCTATAGGACCAATTCATTACTATATTGGCCCTATACAATGTCATATAAAACCAGTACAAGCTCAGTAAGATCCCTATAAAGCCAATAAATACATTGCATTGGTCAAATACAGATTTCTACTGGAATTTTTGCTATGGGAGGTGTAAGGCCACGGTGGCCCATTTTCTAATGTTTCGGCGCGCGCGCCGCAGAAAGTGGTGATGGAAATTTTCGCAAGCTTCGAGAAAGCGACGCGACCGATTACGTAATCTCGGCTACCGCGCTGCGCATCCTCGCCCTTGTCGACATCTGCTGAGTCACGCTTGCATTCCCCCGCACGGACCCGCCCATCCTCCTCACTTCGCGCGGGAAGGCCGCGCATGCTGAAGAGTTTCGAGAAAATTCCAGATCGCTCCAGAGGGCCGAGGGGGGGGGGGAGGCATAGCTTTGGTAGCGCTTAGCTGTTTTTCGTTCCTCCTCCGTGCCTAGAAGCTTCTGCGCTGGCTATTTAAGAGTGCGCCGCGCAGTCATCGACAGTTCTGGTTCTTATGCTGAGGCTAGTCATCGACGAAGACAGTGTAGCAGGCAGAACCCGACTGAGAAGTCGTAAAAAGAGCGATGCGCTCAGTTTGGAGTTAGTCTTTCGCCCAGTCTCTTTTATAAAGTGTGTCGTCTCTCTGCCTCGAGAAAAGTTTTCTGCATCTTGGGTTTGTTTCGTATAAAGTTAATTTTCGTTTCGTTACTGCAAGTTCCTCGTCCTACGTCTCATTGAGAATTTGTGTGTGAACTACACGTCGCCTGCCGAAACGAGCAGCACCTTGCAGAGATGCCGAAGATTTGAAGAAAACGAACCTGACGTTTACTGGAGGACTACAGGCGAGGACCGTATGGGCTGCTTGAAGGTTGAATAACGCCATCGGCAAGCATCTCCTTGACTTGCTGTTAGATAGCGTCTCTCCCAAGGAGGCACACGATAGGGCTGCTGATGGATGGGTCGAGTGCCTTCATGCCCGAGGATTAGCTACATTCCGGGATCCCAGTGACGACTTATGCGCAACCCGGTACCCCTTGCGCGATGAGGAGCCCCTGCAGTTCGACGATGACCTTAACACCTACCAAGATATCCTAAATCATTACAAATTAGGCAGATCAGTACTACCAAAAGCGTGTAAGCAACTCAACAAAAGCGAGGAGGTTATGTGGCGTAAGCTACAGACTGGAGTATTCCCGAACCCCCAGCTTTACAGCAAGTGGCACCCGGAAATTTTCAGCCCCAGGTGCAAACGTTGCGATGGCATAGCGGACATGATCCATATGATATGGACGTGTCCTAGATTTGGAGAACCTGACCGAACAGATGAGTCCTGGGAGGCACTACTTCTCAAGCAGGACGAAAAAGGGCAACGAGAAGTCATCCGTCTTGCCCTGGCCGCTGCTAAGATCCAAGGGATCCAGGTCGACGGCTGAGGGGGAGGACATGGTTGGGACAGAGCCTCGCCTCGGATCCTCACCAACCTTTTGACGGGTGCAATAAATGTTATTTCTCTCTCTCTCTCTCTTCATGCGTGACATTCCTGTGCTTAATGACCGACGTTTCCTGAACTTTAGACGAAGACGTTAAGCACGCACGAAACTCCAGCAATAGATCCTGGAGTTGCCTCTTTTCAGCGGAGGAATGGCTAGAATTGATGTCGACTGCGTGCACGGCATCATCCGGTTCAGTGCTAGGCGTAGCTTCCTCGGAAGCAAAACATTCGGCGACTTCCTGCAGATGGTCGACGTAAGCAATGACAGTGCCACGGAACAGATGTCGATGTTCATTGGAGAAATTGGTGACAAGTACCTCCGTGTCTCTGCCACGAAAGAAACAAAGACCTCTTGCCACAGAAAGTCCCAAGGCGAGTGAGAGGGAGACATTGCGCTCAACAACCCGGAGGCCGAGATGTGGCTCGTCACAGGTAACTCTGGCGAGGATGCTGGCACGTGGTGGCACTGTGAGGCTGTGATCGCGACTCGCAGCGTGGAGTGGGAACCACGGTACTCATCCTTTTCGGTGGCCAGTTTGGCGGAAAATGTCACCAAGTGGTTCGGAAGATCTATAGTGGCACCGTGCCCACAAAGAAAGTCGATGCCAAGAATAACATCGCGGGAACATTCGCGTAAAACAGGAAAAGTCGCGACAAATGTGCAGCCTCGCACCGTAACCCGGACCGTACACATACCCAGTGGTGCAACCACATGTCCGCCTGCCGTACGTATGCCTGATCCGTTCCATGGCGTCATCACTTTTCTCAGCGTCCTTGTAAGCCACCCGCTAAGGATAGAATAATCGGCTCCCGTATGAACTAAAGCGCTAACCTCCTTCGTGTCGACGATAACAGGGATGTCCAGGGAGACCCGGTCAAGACCAGGGCCTGCCGACGTCGGTTCGGAGTGCAGCGAGCGGTGTGGAGGCGGAAGCTGGGCGGCAGTTGGGTGGTCGGCGTCGGGGCGATTCAGTGTCGACGGCAGGTCAGAGTGAAGCGAGCGGTGCGGCGGCGGAAGCTGGGCGGCAGTTGTGTGGTCTGCGTCGGGGCGATTTAAGCGAGACGGTGGTTATAACTGGTCGGCGATGCGGACGATATCGGGGCGATCGTGTCTGTGCGGCGAAAACTGGACAGGAATTCGGTGTTCGATGTCGGGGCTAATCGACGTGAGGCGGCATTGCCCTCAAAGGTCGCCGGAGCTAGTTTTTCCTGACGAGGGCTTATGAACCACGGTGTGCAGCGGTATAACGTGGCCCAGAGGGCGAAGAGCGACTCACGACGCGGAGAATGCGGCGGACTACACTGGCGGGTGGCGTACTCGGCGATGTCCTGAGGCCGCTGACCAGGCCGTGGAAGCAGGTTTGGCGGCGAGTGGCATCAGCCACTCGCCGCCTAAACCTCTAAGACCCATTTGGCAATAAGAATACCACCGGTAGAGGTGACCTGCCTCGCCACAGAGGTAACAGAGAGAGGTTATCTGGAGCTTCCCCCATTATTTTTCTCCATACCTTTCTCTATTTCTCCCTTCAATGTGCACCTCTGTGTGCTCTCTCTCCTACACTTTAGAACTGCCGAGGCATTCTCCTTTCTAAGATTTCAATCTGACGACTAAGAACATAGACAAAGTACAGTACAGTAAAGCACACACACTGAGAAACTACCGAGACTCGAAATTACCCTTTACGTTGAATATCGCAGGTCAACCACACCACTCCGGCCGTAAGCACTTCTGCACTTGGAATCGCACTTTTTATGGCGGTGCACAACGGAAGAATCATGGCAAAGAATCGAGGTTTACCTACATCTGGCATAGCGAGCAACAACAAAGAAGAGACAATGACACAAGTGACGAGGCCCAGCACTTTAGGACAGCGTTCAAGAAATTAAAAACACTATTCGCAGGTACAATTGGCCACATGGTGCTAAAACTGGTTTCGGTTCCTGTTTCACTGAAAGAAAACACAATCGTACATTTTGCTGTATATTTTGTTACAATAGCTCATAACTGCGCCTAAATATCAGTGCTTAGAGTCTATTATCGGGAATGTCGACCAGAATCGTCAGTGCCTTCTGGGTACGTATTTCTGGTCGACGCTCATGGCAAATGGAGCTATGAAGTTTTGCGCTTGCTTACACGCACAACAGTAGTTTCGAAAGTGTGGTGAAGCGTCCTCAAATCATTAAGGGCGAAAAACCTTTAAGCACTAAGCAACAGGACTGCGCTTGTGTTGACGTAAACTCAATGCTGCGGAGCACATTGTCATTTTTACAGGCCGATCTGCGTCTGTATCATCCCAAAACCGTCCCTTTGAATTGATATTAAGGAAGCAAGTCCTATGTGGGGCACTGTACCTAAAGGACAATTTTGCGACTCAGCAGCCAAAAACTGAGAAGCCAAACCTTCTCTTCAAGGAAAAATCTGAAATGTGCCGGGTTTTACTATTATTGTTGTTGATTTGTTTCATTCGCTTCTGCATGTTCAACCTAAGCGGTATGTTCTGGAGTGTATCGCAAAGCACGATAATGAATGCAGATTTCAAAACAGTTGTTGGATTGGACTGCGCCCATCCAGGAACTGCTAGATTTTACCTTAACAAGACGTACGTAGTTAGGGATGGTCAGCCTTGTGTGCAAATACCTGATTTATGCATTGGTTCCAGAGGATCCCCCATTTGAGTAACATTTTTCTAGGCAGGGTTAACAGACTAGTGGAGGAAGAGCTGGATGGAAGTAACAGTCGCAATTTCCGCTATGTCGGCGCTTTGTTGGTACTATGCAGGCCTGTGCGCAGGATATATTCTCACTTTCTTCAGGTTTTTGACCGTAATGGGTTGGGACCTGAGTTCACACATGATCTTCCTCACTAGGTGCCCTCTCTAAGGATGTATGTTGGGACTACACACCTAGGAGCTGTTTGTACGGCCGTCACTTCAGCTTAATTACCCACCATCACTCCCCGTGTTGGCTGGTCGGCCTGCGCGACCCCTCCGGTCGATTAGCCCGCTGGGCATTACGTATACAGGAATATGGATTTTTTGTGTCCTATAAGAGTGGTCGCCGCCACGCCGATGCTGATTGTTTGTCCCCATTTCCTCTTCCATGCACGGCAGTCAGTGAAGATGGTCTGTATGACTGCCTGGCGCCTGTCAGCGAAACATTACCAGACCTCGTAAAGTTCCGGAAAGAACAAAGTCAAGACCATGAACTTACTTCGTTGTTTGATATTGCGCGCAATTGTGCATCTACATCTTTTATTATTCAAGGTGGTTCTGCTCAAAAAGAACTACTCAACAGGTGGTGCCCGTCTTCTGCTTGTTGTCCCGGCTTCTCTCCGCAATGCTGTCCTACATACGATGCATGACGGCATCACTTCAGGTCATCTTGGTTTTTCGCGCACTCTCGAGAGGGTCTGAAATCGATTTTATTGACCAAGGTTCTACACGACAACGAACAGCTATGTAACAAGTTGTATCCTATGCCAACATCTCAAACGAAGCACCACGAAACCTGCTGACCTTCTTCAACCTGTCAAGCCCCCTAGGTCGCCTTTAGAGAATACTGGAATTCATCTGATTGGTCCTGTCCCCAAATTGTCTGACAGCCGTCGCTTTATAATCGAAGCTATTGACTATTTTACCCGGTATCTGGAGACGTCTGCACTCGTTTCTGCCAAAGCAACCGATGTGTCGAAGTTTTTATTACACCAAATCGTCCTTCGCCACGGCGCGCCCCGAGTGATCATCAGCAATCGCGGTCGGCAGTTCACTGCAAATATTGTGGAGGAACGTTTACGGTTCTGTGGCTCCGAATACCGTCATTCTACACCCTACCACCCTCAGACAAACGGCCTTACCGAGCGTCTAAACCGGACTCTCATTGACATGATGTCAATGTACGGAACATCAAATCATAAGAACTGGGATGCCGTCTTGCTATGTAACTCATGCTTATAGTACAGCTAACCATGAAGTGACCGGATATTCTCCTTTTTTCCTTCTTTATGCGCGCTCACATCAACCTTCCTGGCCACCATTCTTCGATTCTTGGTGCACGATGACCCATCCATGTCGCAACATCTTTGTCCTGCTGAAGAAGCGCGTCGTCTTGCTCGTTTGCAAACTATCGCCTCCCAAGACTGCACGAAGGTTCCGTATGATGTGGTTCATGCTGCAGTAACTTGTGAACCCGGATATTTGGTTTGGCTTTGGACGCCATGTCGACGCCGCGGACTGTACCAGAAGCTATTGTGGCAATACGCCGGACCCGGTCGTTGTTGTAAGTCGCTTAAGTGAAGTAACTTACGTTATCGCTAAATTTACGCTGCGCCGCGCGGTGTTGCGCATGTGCAGGAGAAGGACAAAGTGGATGGTTGCGCTTGTGAAAAAGGAGAACGAAGTGGTGGCGCGTAGACTCGTTCGGGGACAAGCTTTACTGAGACTGTGATTGAGATTATGTATAACGCTTTCATGCATTCCCCGAATATTCTGTAAATATTAAACCCATTTCCCCCGTAACAA
>JAJIZL010124475.1:144977-170370 GCA_023969395.1 Amblyomma maculatum
TTGCTATCGCCGCCGCCGAGTTGCTTAGTTCTTTTGCGGGCGCAAGTCAGCACTTGCGCCCGCAAAAGAACTAAAGCCCAATAAAGAGTTATTTCAGTGCCATCACGCCTGTGTTTTCTTTTGGCGTGTACGGCCTTGTCACCACTACGTGGCAATATATTCAAACAGGATGTCACACAACTTTCCCGATTACCTATTTTATTCCAACAGTTTCGGACGGTGGACCGCCCTTCTTCAAGGTAGAATTGAGAGAGGAGAATAAGTCCGCACATTACGCCACTGTTAAGAGAGGGGGAAGGAATTCTCGCTCTCCCTCTTCGGAGAAGCAGACATTACTGAATAGATAGAAAGGGCGAAAAGCTCCCGTTGATTAACGGCTGGTAATGCAACAAAGAGGGAGAGAGAAAGAAAAAGTGAAGAAAAAGGGAGGGGGGAGAGGGGCAAAAAGAGACAGTGGAGAGCCGACGAATGTTACATGCGCGCCGTGCTTCCACGAAGACGACACTAAAAGCAAGGCAAGTCTCTCTCGAAGGAAGCCAGAAATTGAGCAAAGGTTCAGAATAACAATAAAAAAAAGAAAAGTGAAAAACAGACAACGCGAGCATGGATACCAGGATGGCCCGCGCCCCAGCGGTGCAGGTGTTCAAAAAACCGTTGGATAAGAGTTATGTGTTCTAGACGAAGTTTATGTATATATATATATATATATATATTGGAAGGGGGTTGAAGCTCGAATGGGTCCGGTAGGGCATAAGTAGGTGACACACGGTGGAAAAAGCAACACTTTATTGAGACGTTTCTGCCGGGGTCCGGCTTTTGTCAAGGAATGTAGAAAGAAGCTGTCTGTTCCCATTTCTTATATACATGCACAATCGAAGAACACGTGACCAGCTACTATCAACAACTAAACATCAAAATATCAAAAACAAGATTTCATACGCGTGATGTAATGGCGGTGCAAGGTATATAGACAGAATGACACGTGTTGCGCTTAGGTCATGCATCTTAATATGTTGCACAAAGAAAGGAAGATATATCACTTAAAAGATTGTTCTCACTATCAGCGCACAAAACGAAATATCACGAGGTTAGAGTGGGTGAAGTACATGTTACACTTAATCCTGCAATATTCAGGGGGGGGGGGGGATTCATCTACCAAAATATCATTCTCATTGGTAGGTGACAGTAGCAGATAACACGTCAGTGGAATTTAACAGTGAAATGTAACTGGGATTTAGCGCTGTGCACACACACAAAAATGTAAACAGCCACTGAAATCGCGGCATGGTGACAAAACTCGATTTTATGCTCAATGCTATGGGGACAAAGAGAAGCAGTTAAAGAAGTTAATTGTTCGTAACAGTGTTGATTACACAAGGAATCGTGTGCAAGGTTATTTGTTAGGCTGTAATGATCAGTGCATGTTACGGAGGGAAGCAATATGATCGTGAGAAACTGGCACACATGAAAAAGATCAGTGCAAGTAAAGCATGACATCCTGTGAGGGGCTTTGGGCTGTGACCGTAACAGCGCAAGCGAAGAGGCAAACAGTTCAAAATGAAGCCAATGTCGATAAAACATAATATCTTTTAAGAAGCTGCCAAAGGTGCTGTCATTTAGTTAAAATGCTACGACGAGAGGCAAGTTAGCTTGCCAATGTTTTCATTCAGACCACAAGAAACCGTGTTAAACTTTTGTGTTAAAAATGATTCGCGAACTTCGCGTTCATGATGGGTTCTGAAACCTGATTCCAGTAAAGTTACTAGCATTTTTTCAAAGGGGTGCTTGGTAATGCTTACATGGTTAGAGATATGAAGGTTAGGCTGTATATTACAATGAGCTTTAGGATTATTAAATCGGTATCTGAAGGGTGTTTTGGTTTGGCCAATGTACTGAATTTTGCAGATACAACTTTCAAGCATATAAATCACGTTGTCCGTATCGCATGAGAAGCTGCCTCGAATCCTAACATTAAAGTTCGATGCAGTGCTGAAAGCTTTCACTGATGTAGTCATTTGTATACAAATTTTGCACCGTGACTTGTTGCAATGATGGCAGCCGATTGGTACAGTGCGGCTACTTTTAGACGAAGTTAACATATCACTGAGGTTCTTGTTACGGCGATAGACAACACGGGGGGCTTGCTGATAAATTTCTTTTAGACGATCACTTTGCATGAGGATAATATGATGTTTCTTTAAAATGCCTGCAACGTTGGGGACCGAAGCTGAATGCGTTAGCACGAGATTAATTCGTGATTGGCCGGATGGTTTCTTTTCCGCTTTGAGGAGAGCTTTGCAATCAAGAAGGCTTGCTCGTTCCACTGCATCATTTATTAGGCGCTCTGGATATTTGCGTTCCAGTAGGTTGTTACGAAGGTTGGCCCAGTGAAATTCAAAGTCGCGATCGTCTGAACATATCCGTTTAAAGCGGACGGCATGTCCAAATGGGGTGCTATACTGGAAGACTATAGTCTTCCAGTATTTAAGATGCCTGCTGTCGAAGTGCAGGTACTGAGGTCTGTCACTGGGTTTCCGGTATAGATCAGTGATTAGTTTGCCATTCTTTATTGACACTGTCACGTCAAGAAAAGCAATAGTGGTTCGAGAATAAGAATAAAAAAGTTTATGGCCTCATGCACATTATTAAAACTAGAGATGAATAAATAGAAGTTCTGCCCCACTATGTTGCCAAATAAAAAAATGTTTTTTATTCTCTTGTAGTACAAAGGCTTTAGCCGGTAGTCATCGAGAAATTGGTCGTCTAATAAGCCCGTGAATATGTTGGCGTAGTTGGGACCAATACGTGTACCCATCAATGTTCCGTTAATCTGGACATAATGTCTGCCATCAAATTCAAAGTTGTTAAGTTCAAGTATTAATTTAAGAAGGATAGCCAATGTAGAACCGTCAATGTTACTGTATAAGTTTCGATCTTCAAAAGCCTTTACAACTGACCGGATACCATCGGAGTGGGGAATATTGGTATAAAGTGACGCAACATCCAGAGTTACGAGCAAGACGCCTTGAGGGATGGTGATATCAGCTATGTGAGCTAGGAAATCAGTTGTATCCTTTATGTACGACTGGAATGTGGCTGGAATCTTATTGATTAGAGTGTCAACATAGCGTGAAAGGTTTTCAGTTACAGTTCCTATACCGGAAATGATAGGTCGTCCAGGGTTGTTAGGTTTATGAATTTTGGGCAATAAATAAAATCGGCCTGGTACAGGTCTGAGGGGAATTATTGACTGTGCAGTTCTTTTGTCAATATTTTCCCTCAAGCTAAGCCTGGATAAGGTTCCTTCCAAAACAGTTTGAGACTCCGCACTCGGATCGCTTTCTAGCAGGCGGTAAAAGGCACCATCTGCCAGTTGCCTCAAGGCTTCCGCGATGTAGTCACTTCTGTTCATGACTACGATGGCACCCCCTTGTCAGCGGGCAATATGGCGATATCAGTTTGTGACGCGAGTCGTTTTATTGATGCGGTTTCTTTTCCAGAAAGGTTACGACAAAATTTCTTTTGGGTATTGTAATCTTTCAGCCCTCTGGGTTGTCCTCAACATAAGTAGCACTCTCTTGGTTAGCCTCCATGTTTCAGCCCTATAGGTGAGTACAGGTAAGATGCAACTGTTAAATACCTTACTCTTTAGAGATACCGGTAAGCTGCTAGTCATAATCTGTGAGTGCTTGCCAAATGCGCTCCAACCCAATTCTATTCTTGTTATTTCCTTTTCATGGTCCGGATCTGCGGTTACTCCCTGTCCTAAAAAGACATATTCGCTTACTACTTCCAGTACTTCGCTACCTAATGTAAACTGCTGTTCCTTTCCGAGACTGTTGAACATTACCTTAGTATTCTGCATATTTATTTTCAAGCCTGCCTTTCCACTTTTCCTGTCTAGGTCACCAATCATTATTTGCAGTTAATCCCTCGAGTTGCTTAGCAAGGCAATGTCATCAGCAAAACGCAGATTACTGAGGTATTCTCCATCTACCCTTATCCCTAACTGCTCCCATTCCAAGTCTCTGAATACTTCCTCTAAGCAAACTGTGAATAGTACTGAGGGGATCGGGTCTTCTTGCCTAACACCTTTCTTTATGATAATTTTGTTACTTTATGCAGAACTATGGTTGCTGTGCAGCCAGCCACTATATATATCTTCCAGTACTTTCAAGTACGGCTCGTCTACCCCCTGATTTCGCAATGCCTGCATCACCGCCGAGGTTTCAACTGAGGAAAATGCTTTTTCGTAATCAATAAATTCTATGTATAAAGGCTGGTTATATTCCGAGCATTTTTCTATCACCTGATTGATGGTATGGATATGATCGATAGTAGAGTACCGTTTCCGAAAAACTGATCATTTGCTTGATTGCAGTCTAAGGATGTCCTGATTCTATTAGCGATTACTTTAGTAAACACCTTATACGTTACAGACAGTAAGCTGATTGGTCTGTAATTTTAAGGTCCTTAGAGTCCCCTTTCTTATGAATGAGGATAATGTTTGCATTCTTCCATGGTTCCGGTACCGTCGATGACACCAGGCACTGCGTATACAGGCTGGCCAGTTTTTCTAGCACGATATCTCCCCCGTCCTTCAGTAAATCTGTAGTTATCTGATCCTCTCCAGCTGGTTTCCCCATTTTCGTGGTTTCTAACACTTGCTTGACCTCGTCCTTCGTCAATGGTGGAATGTCTGACTGTTTTTCCCTACCGCCAATCATATACGGCCCTAACTACTCTGGCTACTGTAGAGGTCTGTATAGACCTTCTCGGCTACTTTGATTATCTTGTCCATATTGCCGCGAAACCTTCAAAACAGTATTTGTTGTTTTTTGGCGGCCGCCGGCATACAGGCTTATCACTCTGATTCTGGACCGCGTATCGGTTCCGTAATCTTTGTTTGTTAATGCTCGATGTCGCGAGTCACACCTTTATCAGTTTTGTTGTAGCACAAGATGCACCGAGATCTGTCTCGAAGGTTCCGGCCACTCGGGTGTCTTTCCACAATGTTCCAGCCCGTGCTGGTAGCTGTTTGCGACGTTATCCAGATTGTTCTGTGCAGCCTTTAAATTGAGCGTTGCCGAGTGTGACGAGCATTCTTTGTTCGACGATCGACGAGCACGTTTGTTTCTATCGCCGCCGCCGAGTTGCTTAGTTCTGTTGCGAGCGCAAGTCAGCCCAAATAAACAGTTTCTTTAGTGCAATCATCGACCCTTCAATTGTGTCGTCGACCTCGTCACCACTACGTGACATCTGGTGGTGGTGCTGCCCTTGATCCTTCAAGCGAAGACCTCAACCTTATTCCTGTCGCCCTGGAAGACCAACCTACAGGTCACCGAGCCAGCCGCCGACTCCAAGCCCTACAACCCGAACACGGTCTGCTGCCTGACCCCATTCGATCTCTTAAGGCATCGATGCTGACAATGGCCCAGCCTACAGCACCGGTTGTTTTTGTCCAGCCCCGTGAGCCCCCCTGCTTCCATGGACGACCGGATGAAGATACGGGAGACTGGATAGACCTTTTCAATCGTGTGGCAGAATTCAACGGTTGGAATGACACTTCGAAAATTAGGCAAGTCTACTTTGTTCTTCAAGGACATGCCCGAGTTTGGTTCGAAAATCATGAGGCAACTATGAAGGATTGGGAGACTTTCAAGGAAGCGTTTCTGACTGCCTTTTCAAGCGTCGTCCGAAAGGAAACAGCCCATGCCCTCCTGCAGTCAAGACTTCAACTCCCTAACGAGCCTGTCCTGGCGTATGTTGAGGAGATGAAGCACCTCTTTCGCCGAGCCGACCCTAGTATGACCGAAGGTGAGCGAGTCAAACTTTTATTGCGATGCGTTAAGAGTCGCTCTTTGCGGGTCTTGTGCGAAATCCGCCAGGAACTGTGGCCGAATTTGAAACAGAGGCGTCTACTATTCAGAAGACGTTGGAAACCCGGATGCGCCACTAGGAGCGACCACTTCAGCCGGACTGCTCAATCCCCCCCCCAGCGCATCTACAAGCGGAGAGAACCTTCGGGACCTCATCCGGGAGATCGTGCGAGAGGAGCTCCGCCGACTGATGCCATCATCGCAACAACCGCAGGTGGCGACGCTCGCGGACGTCGTCCGTGGAGAAGTCCAGCAGGCGCTTGACGTTCCTGAAGCGACGGCTGCGACTGTTCCAGCACAAGAGGCAACAGCGATGAACTACGCTGGTGCATTACGTCGCCCTCCGCCCCGACGTGATGACTTTCCGAGCCCTCGCCGCTACCGTCCTGTTCCTGAAAACCGACCCTTGGCCCCCGCCTTCCAAGCCTACCAACGACCAACAAGCCCCAGGAAGTGCGACGCATGGAGGAGAGTGAACAACCGGCCATTATGCTTCCACTGCGGTGAGGCCGGCCACATTCTGCGGCACTGCCCGTACAGGCGGATCGGCATCCGTGGTTTCGCTGTCGACGCCCCATGTCCCCGTCCTGGCGAGCGACCACAGCAAATCAACGACTTCCTGCGCAGTAGAGAGCACTCGTCGCCAAGGCGTCTGTCACGCTCCCCATTGCCGTACAATGCCCGATTTGCGTCGCCGGGCCGTAGATACGTGCAAGAACGGTCTCCTAGCCCCCGTAGGGGAAACTAAAGGCATCAACCTTTGGAGCTGATGTTGCTCAACGGCGAAAAGACGAAGATCCTCCGCCGCCATCGACCACCAACGACGACGCAACCATTTCATCGCCGCTCCACACGACGACATCGAAGACAACACGGCCAGAGTGCAAGCAAACACCGCCGCCCAGCGAAGTAACAACGATATGGCTCGGCCATGACCTGAAGAAACGACGGAGCCCAGATCGGACACCAAGGCGCACGTGCAATGCGAGGACGCGAACAAGTTACCTTGAAGTCGATATCGATGGTCGCAGAGTCACTGCCCTTGTAGACACCGGAGCTGACTATTCAGTCATCAGTGGACCGTTAGCCTCCCATCTCAGGAAAGTTACAACCGCTTGGGATGGCCCGCTGATTCGCATCGCAGGTGGCAACCTGATCACTCCATCGGGACGATGTACTGCAAGAATAACCGTAAATGGGCATACTTGCCGCACCAGCTTTGTGGTTCTGCAGCCGTGTTCCCGCGACGTGATTTTAGGCATGGACTTCCTAAATGAAAATAGGGCTATCATCGACCTCCGATCCAAGCTCATCAAGCTCTCTGCAGAAAAAGCCATACCTGCTACGACGACTTCGACGCAACACGTCGCTCTAAACGTCCTCGACGGAGAATTGACCGTGCCGCCCCGATCAAGCGTGGCCGTCAGTATAGGTAGCACAGACATCGAAACCGCTGAAGGCATCGTCGAAGGAAATATCCAATTGCTCTTGGAACGAGGTATCGGCATCGCAAGAGGCATTGCGAAATTCCGGAGAGGACAAGCTCAGGTGCTGGTAACAAACTTCACTGAAGAATACCGGCATCTCAACAAGGGCACGACCATCGCTTTTCTTGACGAATTAGCAGACCTCAAAGACGTATTCGCCCTCCACGCCCAACCACTGGAAGACGCACCGGACGAATTCCGTCAGCCCACATTTGACATCAACCCAGTATTGACACACAGCAGGAAAAACCAGGTTCGCAGTCTTCTTCGAAACTACAGGGAGTGCTTCTCGTCATCATCGAAGGTACGACAAACACCACTGGCCAAGCACCGCATTATAACGGACGAACACGACCGACCTCTGCGCCAAAGCCCTTATCGTGTATCGCCGCGAGAACGGCAGGCCATTCGCAATCAAGTTGAGGAAATGATGCGTGATGACGTGATCCAGCCATCGAACAGCCCCTGGGCGGCACCAGTCGTTTTGGTCAAGAAGAAAGACAGCACACTTCGCTTCTGCATTGATTACCGCCGCTTGAATAGCATAACGAAGAAGGATGTCTACCCGCTTCCCCGCATCGACGACACTCTCGACCGGCTCTGCAATGCAAGGTACTTCTCATCGATGAACCTGAAGAGCGGATATTGGCAAATTGAGGTCGACGAAAGAGATCGCGAGAAGACCGCATTCATCACACCGGACGGCCTTTATGAGTTCAAGGTCATGCCATTTGGCCTCTGCTCCGCACCAGCCACGTTTCAACGAGTAATGGACACAGTCTTGGCAGGCTTGAAGTGGCAAATTTGTTTGGTATATTTGGACGACGTTGTGTTCTTCTCGTCAACCTTTGAAGACCAACTCAAACGACTACAGACAGTGTTGGAAGCCATCAAGTCATCGGGACTAACACTAAAAGCAGAGAAGTGTCACTTCGCCTATCAAGAACTCCGGTTCCTAGGTCACATAGTTAGCAAGGACGGTATTCGCCCAGACCCGGAGAAAACAGCTGCAATCGCACAATTCCCACCGCCTGCCGACAAGAAACCTGTGCGCCAATTTCTTGGGCTGTGCGCTTATTATCGACGATTTGTCATAAAATTTTGGCGGATCGCCGAACCGTTGAGGCAGCTTACAAAGGCTGACGTACCTTTTAAATGGGAAGCGCCGCAAGGAGAAGCCTTCGACGAACTCAAGCGCCGCCTGCAATGCCCTCCTGTACTTAGCCACTTTGATGAAAACGGCGAGACCGAAATCCACACCGACGCGAGCAGTGTGGGCCTAGGAGCCGTTCTCGTCCAGAAGAGTGCCGGACAGGAGAAAGTAATCGCCTACGCTAGCAGGTCACTCACAAAAGCCGAAGCCAATTACTCGATGACCGAGAAGGGGTGCCTTGCAATCATCTGGGCCACTTCTAAGTTTCGTCCATACCTATACGGCCGACCATTCACGGTGGTAAGCGACCACCACGCGCTCTGCTGGCTGGCTAATTTGAAAGATCCCTCCGGCCGCCTTGCCAGATGGAGCCTACGACTTCAAGAATTTGACATGACTGTATTCTATAAGTCGGGCCGAAAGCATTCCGACGCAGACTGCTTATCCCGCGCTCCCGTCGATGCTGCCCCGAAGGACGATGACGACGACGCCTTTTTGGGACCGGTAAGCGCCAGCAGTTTCGCAGAACAACAGCGATCAGACCCTGAGCTGAAAGCGCTAGCCGATTACTTGGAAGGAAAGACCGCTTCCCCTCCTGGTGTGTTCAGGCGACATTTATCATCCTTCACGTTAAGCAATGGCCTCCTCGTGAAGAAGAACTTCGCACCCAACAAGACCGCGCAGCTTATCGTAGTGCCCAAAACCCTCCGGCAAGAGATTCTGCAGGCGTTACACGATGAGCCCACAGCAGGCCACCTGGGATTTTCGCGCACGTTGCATCGAATCCAGGAGAAGTACTACTGGCCGCGACTGCCTGCCGAAGCTGCCCACTACGTGAAGACGTGTCGTGAGTGCCAACGACGCAAGACGCCGCCGATCAGACCAGCAGGACTGCTAAACCCGATTCCGCCCCCAATCATGCCCTTTCAACAAATTGGGATGGATCTCCTTGGCCCCTTTCCATCTTCGTCTATGGGTAACAAGTGGATCATCGTGGCCACTGACTACCTTACCCGTTACGCCGAAGCAAAAGCACTGCCCAATGGTACCGCGGCAGAAGTCGCCAAATTTTTTGTCGAACAAATTCTCTTGCGACACGGCGCCCCAGAAGTGCTCATCACGGACCGGGGAACGGCGTTTACGGCAGCGGACGCAAGCCATCCTGGAATACAGTCACACAAGCCATCGACGAACAACTGCGTACCATCCCCAGACCAATGGCCTTACGGAGCGCCTGAACAAAACGATCGCGGACATGATCGCTATGTACGTCGACGCTGAACACAAGACCTGGGACGCCATCTTGCCGTACGTGATCTTCGCGTATAACACGGCAATCCAGGTGACGACCAGAGCGACCCCATTCAAGCTTGTGTACGGTAGGGAGCCCACGACGACGCTCGACGCAATGCTACCGCACGTAACCAACGAGGACAACCTCGACGTCGCCGCCTACCTGCAGCATGCAGAGGAAGCTCGACGACTCGCACGGCTGCGTATTAAAGACCAACAGCGCACCGACAGCCGACGATACAACTTACGACGACGCCACGCAGAGTACAATCCAGGGGACCAAGTGTGGGTTTGGACACCAATTCGCCGTCGTGGACTTAGTGAAAAGTTGTTGCCTCGATACTTTGGGCCGTACAAAATCATTCGCCGCGTCGGACCACTGGACTATGAAGTCATTCCCGAGGGAACTTCAGCATCACAGCGGCGACGCGCACGCCCAGAAATTGTACATGTTGTACGACTGAAGCCTTATTACGCACGTTAAACAATCTGTGGTGTTTAAACTTCGCAGTGTTTATGTTTAAGTTGCTTTGTTTTGGAACATCGAGGCGATGTTTTTTTAAGGGGGGAGTAATGCCGCGAAACCTTCGAAACAGTATTTGATGTTTTTTGGCGGCCGCCGGCATACAGGCTTATCACTCTGATTCTGGACCGCGTATCGGTTCCGTAATCTATGTTTGTTAATGCTCGATGTCGCGAGTCACACCTTTATCAGTTTTGTTGTAGCACAAGATGCACCGAGATCTGTCTCGAAGGTTCCGGCCACTCGGGTGTCTTTCCACAATGTTCCAGCCCGTGCTGGTAGCTGTTTGCGACGTTATCTAGATTGTTCTGTGCAGCCTTTAAATTGACCGTTGCCGAGTGTGACGAGCATTCTTTGTTCGACGATCGACGAGGACGTTTGTTTCTATCGCCGCCGCCGAGTTGCTTAGTTCTTTTGCGGGCGCAAGTCAGCCCAAATAAACAGTTTCTTTAGTGCAATCATCGACCTTTCAATTGTGTCGTCGACCTCGTCACCACTACGAGACAATATTCGTGATGACGTTGCCAGCCTTGTCCCTTGTTGCATACACCTGGGCCGGCTTGCACGATAAAGTCCGAGCTAAGTCCAGACTTAAATGGTGTCTTTAGAAAGACCAAGCTTATTTAAGACGGCTCGTGTTCCGAACGTCGAACGCTTCGGGTTCATGTTCACCAGAGTGGCTTCCCAGAACGACCTCAGCAACCACTTGGGGCATTTTTCCTCGTAACACAATCTTAAGCCGCAAAAAGCAATGGCACGGATTTTACACAGCGCAAAATTGACGGAATGTGTACATCTTACAGCAAATACAGTGCCAGCGCATCCCTGTATTTCCCTAATTTTTCTACTTAGACACCTGGCGTCCTTGTGTCTTAACCAAGAGAGCACTAGAGTCGTAATCATACAAGCGACTTATTCAAGTCAGGACTAAAGCCCAGTCTTGACTCCAGTCTTAAGCGTCCATGCTAGTGGCCTATCCTTTAGACTCCAGTTAAGTCTGGACTTAGCTTGGACTTAGCTAAGACAGTCTTAAGAGTGTTTTGTGCAAGCGGGCCCTGGTTTTTGCCTATACCCAATTTCTTCTTAACCGCTTTAAGGCTTCCCCCGTTCTTTAAAGCAGTCTCCATGTTATACTTCCTTATATCGGCCACCTTGCGCTTATTGATTAGCTTTCATATCTCGGCCAGTTCGATCTCATCTGTTGGATTGGAAGCTTTCATACTCTGGCGGTTCTTAATCAAGTCTTTCGTCTCCTTAGACAGCTTACCGGTATCCCCTCTAACTATCCTACCGTGTACTTCTACCGCACACTCAGTAATGATATCTCTGAAATTATTGTTTATTGCTTCTCGGGTAATGTCGCCATTCTCGTTTAGATCTGAATATCTATTCATTCGCGAGATCCTGAACTCTTCTGCCCTCCCCCTCATCGCTTAATCGTTGATGGGTTTCTTTCTTACTAATTTCTTGGGTTCCTTCATAAGATTTAGGCTAATTCGGGACCTCACCATCCTGTGGTTACTGAATCGCACTTTCCCGATTACCTCTATATCTTCCTTAATGGCGGGGGTTGAACACATTATAAGGTCAATTTCATTTTTAGTCTCCCCGTTAGGACTTTTCCATGTCCATTTCCGGTTCTTCCGTTTGCTGAAGAAGGCATTCATGATTCTTAAGTTATTGCGCTCTGCAAACTCTGCTAGCAACTCTCCCCTGCTATTCCAAGAACCAATGCCATAGTCACCTACTGCCTGGTCTCCTGCCTGCTTTTTCCCTACCTTGGCATTGAAGTCGCCCATTAGTACAGTATACTGCGTCTTTACTTTTCTCACTGCCGAATCTACATTGTCTACATCTTTCTAGAAGCTTTCAACTGCCTGGTCATCATAACTACATGTAGGTGCATAGGCCTGTACAACCTTCAATTTATATCGCTTATTAAGCCTAATAACGATGCCTGCCACCCTCTCATTATTACTATAGAATTCATCTATATTACCAGCTATATACCTATTGACAAGGGAACCTACTCCTAGTTGTCGCTTCTCCGGTAAACCTCGATAACAAAGTACATGCCCATCCTTGAGTACAGTATATGCCTCATTCGGCCTCCTAACCTCACTAAGCCCTATGACATCCCATTTCATACCCCGTAGTTTCTCTAACGGCACTGCTAAACTAGCTTCACTAGCTAGGGTTCTAGCATTAAACGCTGCCAGGGTCAGTTTCCAATGGCGGCCTGTTCAGCAGAGCCAGGTATTCTTAGCACCCCCTGCTGTGTCACAGGTCTGACCGCCGGCGTGATCAGTTGTTCCGCAGCCGCTGGTGACTGAGGGCCTGAGTTTTATGGAGCTTATCATAGGAGGTGGCGGCCAATTACTGCACCAGGGTGGCCAACACCTATTCTGGTAAGGGAGTGCGTTGCCGGATGTGTTCACCGGCATCAGGTCGCGCCCCAAACCTGTTTATGCAATTCCATCGACACGCGGATATTTTTTTTAAATCCGATGGAGATTTGCGCGGCACCGAGATTTGAACTCCGGTCCTCTTGCATGCGAGGCGGATGTTCTATCGCTACGCCACCGCTGCACCTATGGAACGAAAAATGGCAGGGGTAACATTAAGAGATAGGAAGCGTGCAGAGTGGGTCAGAGAAATAACTCAGGTTACCGACATACTAGTGGAAATTAAGAAGAAGAAATGGACCTGGGCAGGACAAGTAGTGCGAAGAGAGGATAACCGATGGTCGCTGAGGGTAACAAACTGGATTCCAAGGGAAGGAAAGCGTAGCAGGGGGCGGCAGAAAGTTAGGTGGGCGGATGAGATTAAGAAGTTCGCATGGGTCAACTGGATGCAACTAGCACAGAACCGGGTTAGCTGGAAAAATATGGGAGAGGCCTTCGCCCTTGAGTGGGTATAGTCAAGCTGATGATGTTTATGATGATGATGATGATGAATGTCTTAACGCGCAAGCAAAGAAACACAGCACAACCACAGAGAAGAGACGGGACGAATCGCCCGATACGACGAAACGTTGAAACCAACAGAAGTTATATTTTAGTCAAGCAAAGTGATAAAATTCGCAGACATCAAAAGGTTGACCTGAAATTTTATTAGGACCAACCTAACACGTGCGCGAATAAAAAAAGCATGTTTCTTCATGTTAAAGCGATACACGTCTCACTGACATATTTATTACGTAGACTAACCTAAACCGCGTGTAGAGATTTTCTAATTATGTTAAACATTGCCCTGCAGTCCTCGCCGAGGTGGTGATGGTGGAAAACATTTCTATAGGATACAAATGCGGGGGTTATGCATGAGCTGACCCTGAAGGGGAGAACCCTCACAAACACTAGGTGGAGGTCCCTAGTTCGGGACCTCAGTGGCGTCTGCCGCCGCTCGGGCTCGCCCGACTAAGGCCCGTTGGGCCTTCAGGTCGGAGCAGCCGAGCAGGGTCGCCTCCCAGTCCTCCCGGGTTGGGTTGGGGTGAAGGGGGATAGCCGGACCGTTGATTGTTTTCGCCTCGTGGACGACTGCGGCCGTGTACTACCCCCCATGGTGCGGGCCAGAGGCGTCCACATAAAAAATGCCGGGTTTACAACCATAATGGCGTGCCAGGGCTTCCGCCCGCGCCAGGCGTCTGCCATCATGGTCTTCGCGTGCCATTTTGGCGGGAAGAGGGCGTACGCTGAGGGCGCATCTCCACGGCGCTGGAATGCGTGCCCGTTCTTCCATAAGTGTCGTATGTTTGATGTGAAGCCGGGCAAGAAGGCGGCGGCCCGACTGCGTCTGCGACAAACGCGTATATTGATTTGTGAGGTGCGCTTCCCTCAATTCCCTGAAGGTGTTCACCATTCCCAGCGCCATGAGGCGCTGGTTTGAGGTATTCACCGGAATATCGAGGGCCCGCTTAATAATTTGGCGGAGAATGACCTCGAGGGCATCCTCATCTTGCTTCCGCAGGTGGAGATATGAAGTCGAATACCGGATTCGACTGGTTACGAAGGCGTTTGCCAGCCGCAAGCCATCCTTGCTTCGTAACCCCCCGCGTTTATTGGAAACCCGGCGGATCATGCGGCCCACCTAGTCCCCCACCTTGCGGAGTTTAGCCAATGTGGTGTCTGGCTTGCGGTGTTGGTGAATGAAGAGTCCCAGTACTCGGACTTCTTGTGTTTCTAGAATTGGACCTGATTGAAGAGCAAGTTGAATTTTAGTAGTGCATTTGGGAGAGGGGCGGATGTGCACAAATTCCGACTTCTGTGGGAAGCATTGAAGGCCGCAGCGGCTAGCATAGCAGTCTACTATAGTCGCCGCCTGCTGCAGGCTGGCCTAAATGTCTCCAAGCGAGCCCTGTGTGGCCCACAGGGTGATGTCGTCGGCGTTCAGAGCATGCTGCACGCCCTCGACAGCACCCAGCTGGGCCGGCAGGCGCATCATGGCCAAATTGAATAACAGGGGAGAAAGCACTGCACCTTGCGGCGTTCCCCTGGTACCTAGGGGGAAGGGGCCGTGTTCGTCGTCCTGAATGCGGATGTAAGAGTGGCGGTCTGTGAGGAATTGGCGGATATATTGGAAGGCACGATGGCCACAGTTGGTTTGACCTAAATGAGTGAGAATAATATTATGCGTTACATTATCGAAAGCCCCCTTAAGAACCAGGGCGAGTACGACCCTGTCGTTATGAGGGCACTCGAGGGGGTCAAGGACTTCCCTATGTAGTTGAAGCAAGACATCCTTGTGGATCTATGTGGGTGAAATCCGTACATGGTGTCTGCGAAGACATGTTGTGTCTCAAGGTACTCAGACCTCCAGCACCATCATCTCCATAAGTTTGCCCACACAAGAGGTAAGAGAGATGGGGCGAAGGTTGTCCGTGTTTTTTGATTGCCGGCCTTTGGTATGAATGTGCCCACAGCGGTTTTTCGATCAATGGGGAGTGGCGTATCTCCTCGCCATATTGCATTGATGTAGTCCAATAAAGTTGTATAAGCTGAATCGGGAAGGTTAGCTAGTAATTTAACAGTGATTTTGTCCCGTCCAGGTGCAGTACCACATTCCATTTTGCCCAGGGCTTCCCTAAGTCGTGGAGCTTAAACGGTTGATCAAGCTCAGCGTTCTTACAGCCTGCATAAGAGTACGCCTGCCCACGGGTGTCCTGTAGGTTGCACAAATATCGGTCCCTGAGTTTGTGCGCGAGTTGTGTAGTATTACCAGAGAAGGTGTGGATTACACGCTGAAGATGTTTTTGTGTTTCTCTATGGGTCTGAGTGTGATCAACGAGGGCGCGAAAGAGGCGCCAAGTGTTTCGGCTGGACATTTGACACGCTGCCGTGTTGCACCTATCCACCCAGTTAGAGTCGGCGAGCTGGGCCGCGTACTCGAATTCGAGCTTTAAGGTTTCTGTTATGTTTCTGCCGGCGCCATCGGCGGACGAGGCAGTACCGAGCTTCCCAGAGGTGGAGAATAGGAGGTTGTCCACGTCAGATACCACCTCTGAAAGCTGAATCCGAGTTTCGGTGGAGCGAAGGTGTGAAACCAAATGCTGGGACTATGAGGTGTACCCTTGCTCTGTAATGGATGTTGTGTTGTCGAAATTTTGCCTGAATTTCGTCCAATCTGGGAGACAAGCTTGTGTTATGGGTTTAGACAGTGGACGAGTTCTGATTGTGGTATTGATTATGCAGTGGTCGCTGCCGAGGGTTTCCTCGGGGTTGACCCAGCCTGCATGTTGGATGTTATAAGTAAAGGTGAGGTCCGGACAGGTGTCCCTTGTCACGGAGTTACCAAGTCGGGTTGGGTGGACGGGGTCAGTGTGAAGAGTGAAGCCCAGCGTGGACGCAAGCTCCGCCAACCTGCACCCTCGCTTTTCTTCACGGTGGTAGCCCCAAAGCCGACTGGGGGCGTTAAAGTCGCCTACAATCAGGAGGGGGTCTCGACCCGCGACTCTCAGCGCTCGGCTGAAGACGTCTGCAAAAGAAATGTGTTGCAGTTTAGGAGGACAGTATACATTGAGAATGTGAAGTGGTGGGTCCTGCTTGCGGAGAGGGAGGAGAGTCACCATCACCTAATAATATACAATTTGGGGGTCGAGGTCAACAAGATTAGCTGTATAATTTTTGTGGACACAAAGACAAGTCGAGGGGTCTTGTTGGAATGTCGTATAGCTTGTGAGTGCGGCGCCCATCCCTGGCTCTTGGAGGGCTACCACGGCTGGTAAGCATTCAAAAGTTGCGAGGTAAAGACGGAAGTTGGCCCGCTTACAGCGAGCATGGAAACCTCTGCAGTTCCACAGTGTTATTGTAAATGGGAAAGCCGAGTTCGAAGGTGGAAAGCGCCTACTTTTAGGGGGCCCCGCCATAATTAGGATTAAATATAAATTTGGAGGGAGCGACTACCTCAGAGCCAGCACCCAAAGGTTGGGCATGGATAGCAGCCCCCGGGTGAGGGGCAGCTTCCTCGGTGTCCGAGTCTATGACTCGACGGCTTGTTTTGGGAAGTCGAGAGGACACAACCCTAAGGGTTCCCAATCGTCGGGGAAGGCGGGCATTTTCACCGACATGTTTTGAAATCATAGCCGGAACAGTCTCCATGACCTTGGTCAGGACCTGCTCCATTGCTGCACTGATCATTGAGGTCAGTTTCAGGGCCAGTCCTTGACCAATGCGTGTTTCGCAGCATGGCTGTAGCTTCGAGTAATAGTTAGCGAGGCGAATCGAAGCTCAAGCTCTGAAACGTTTATTTCATGAGCATACGAGAAATCTAAAAGAAGCTGAAATAAAGAGGATTATCGGCAGCAAACCAGAGATGCATAGTGACTGTAGTGTCAAAAGAACATCTGTTTACTGTGTGGGCTACCGGGGACAGAAATGTTCAGGACGCGTAATAAATATTTGGAATTCATAAAAACATTACTAGACTGTGAATGGAATCAAGACTGCTGAAGTGGAAGCCAGCTTTGCGCGCAGATACGTACGCTATTGAAATAGTGTGTGCCAAGAAACTTGTTTCATGTGCGCAGCATCGGTTATCTTACATTCTGGGGTCTGTTGTTGCCCATAGTGCACATGCTTTCTCATAGTTATACATACAGTGGTTTACGTTTCACGTAGGAGAGCCCACTAGGACATGTTAAAGCGGTTGCGCACATGTAAGGAAGGATTTAGTTGATGACGTTGGATACACAGTGCGAGTATATGTTTTAATAATAGGATGCAGCGATAGGCTTCTGATGAGAGATTTACGGATTCGATTCATCGCACTCCGACGCTTCTTCTTTATACCCGGCAGAGCCATCATATTCACGGCGGGACCGTGATAAGCAGCACCTTCACTCATGACTATGAACGGAAGGTACGACCGGAAGAAGTGGTTGTTAGTATCTGATACGTTATTAGGACGATACACGTGTTGGGCGATGGGCGTTTGAAACTGGCGTAATATTTCAGAGTTGCCTAGGTTGCCATCCATATCATTCGGCGAGATACATTTTGGCGGTGCATTCTTCGAGATTAAGCTGGATTTCATCGTAGTGGATTTCACCATATTTTGTGGCAACTGTTCAAACCTTATTTCTACATTCCACGTAATTTTATATACCTATTTAAACTTCTGGTATCCACCTAATGCTTGCCCGTTCTAGCTGTTAACTAAGGCACCTTGAAGACACTTCGTGCACCAACCTAACATGTCATAACCGTACATTTTCCTGCTTACTTTGATTAGCATAGCTGATTTGCCTCAGTGATCTCGCTCATCATCCATCATTATCTCTCAATTAGAACACAATACAATACAATAATGTTTATTTAACATCTTGAGGATGTTGAGTGCGCCGGCAAAAAGCCAGTAGAAAGGCTTGAAGAGGCCGACGCACCCTACAGAGGCATTGCAGTGGTACATAGCCTAATCACATTTAGAAACAAGAACAAACATAAAACAATCGCTTTTTTTATATATATATACATTCGTTCATACTGTTTATTTAATTGATGCGGGAGAGTGTAGCTCAGCATTTGGTAACCAGAATTTGTTCGGATCTTAGGTACACGCCATTTGGGTGTCGTTCGTGTAGTGTATATTGACTCTGCGTTGCAATCCCCGATTTCATACCGCCGCAAGAGTAAAGTTTTGTATAATTGTGGCAAGCGGATAATTCGAAGTTCATTGAAAATTGGTTCACTGTGTCCAAGTCGGGGAGCATTCATAACATTTTGAACGGCTTTCTTTTGCACTTAGCGTTGAATATTTTATTTCATTTTTATAGTTCCATCAATTTATTGCCGTCATTCTGTAATGTCATCGCCAAAGGTGCGTGCTGCCAATATCCAGCTGCTTTAAAATTTTCTTTCTTCGAATATTCGCAAATTCTCATTTATAATATTAGCGTACCTCTAGAGAGAGAGAGAGAGAGAACTTTTATTTGTCCAAAAGAGTGACTATTACGCTCTTCGGAGGATAGGCCTGGAAGTTGGGACAGTCACCTTAGTTGCAGGCCGGTTTTTCTTGGACTCCGGCGGCATCTGCGGATAGTCGAATAATTTGTATTTGACCTCTAGCGTCTGAGCTTCGCAGAAGGGTCTCTCAGGTGTATTTAGTTATATTTCTAGCCCTGCCAGGGGACTTCGCACATTCCCTTATTATGTGATCTAATGGTCCCCTTTCCTTATATAATCAACATAGGCCTGATCGTATTTCCGGCCGTATATGGTTGAATAAGTATGTATTTGTCTGTAGGTTTCTCCATGCTACTGCTTCCGCTTTGCCTAACATGGGATCTGGTGGTGATAGGACCCTCATGCTCAGTCTGTGTATGCGTTGTTAATTCGCTATAATCATTCAGGTACTCTTGTTTGCCTTGCTCCGGTAGCACTCCTCCAGCCCGGTGTGTGAGATCTCGGGCTAATTTGTGTGTCGCCTCGTTTCCAGGCACGCCTGCGTGGGCTGGCGTCCAAACAAGTGCGACGTCTCTTTCTATTCGCTTTTGATCGAGGATTCTATCCACGAGCGTCGCTAATACGCCTGCGGTGTAGCTCTTGATTGCGCTTTTGTTGTCACTGACTATGTATTTTGCCTCGGTCTGAGCAAGAGCCAAGGCTATTGCATCTTCCGCTCTTTGTATCGATCTTTTTTTGTAGAAATTACTGTAACCATTTCTCGTTTGCCATTGACTACGACTGTATTCATATTTCCATTGCCGTAGTATGCAGCGTCTACATATGCAATTCTACCTGGATGTTCTGCCTAGAATCTCCGTGTCTGTGTTTCTGCCCATTTCTTTCGTCTTTGCTTAATATATTCAGGGTGCATGTTTTTTGGTAATGGTAGTATATGGAACCGTTTCCGGACCTCCGCTCTCATTTACTCTGTTCAGTTCAGTCCAGTCGTTCAGTCGTGTCCGACTCTTCGTGACCCTATTGACCATGTCACGCCACGCTTTCCGGTCTCTCACTATCTTCCTAACATCACATAACTTCACCTGCAGTGCCTCGAGGATGCCATCTAACCATCGCGTTCGCTGCCTACCCCTTCTCCGGCAACCCTCAACCTTTCCCAACATCAAATCTTTCTCCAGCGACTCCTCTCTTCTCATCAGATGACCAAAGTAGCTGAGCTTTAACTTTAGAATTTGACCCTCCAATGAGCAGTCAGGGTTTATGGTCGACAATATTGACTGATTTGATCTTCTGGCAGTCCAAGGAACTCTCAAGAGTCTTCGCCAGCACCACAATTCAAACGCGTCAATTCTTCGGCGGTCAGCCTTTTTCACAGTCCAACTCTCGCATCCATACATCACAACTGGAAAGACCATAGCACGAGTTATACGGATCTTGGTTGGCAGACTAATGTCTCTACTCTTTACTAGGCGGTCAAGGCTAACCATTGCTCTCTTTCCCAGAAGCAGGCGTCTCCTAATTTCATGGCTGCAGTCTCCTTCCGAAGAAATCTTGGAGCCCAAGAAGAGAAAATCTGTAGTGTCCCGGTATTCCTTCGGTTGTATACCTATTTCCCTCAATACGTTCCTTCCACCCTTAGTTTTCTCTGGCCTTCTTTGTTGTGTAGCTAGTGTTGCCTCAATTATTTCATCTAATGTGCTGTGTATTCCCAGCATCCTTATCCTGTCCGTGGAGGTACTGCCGGGAGGTGTAGTGCTCTTTCAATGCATTTTCTGATCATGCGATTGATCCTATCTTTGTCGGCCTTTTTCAGGTCTAAGTGGGGTATGGCATACCCGACCCTGCTTGTTACTAAATCTTCTTTAGCCTTAAGAGGTTACTTTTCTTAGGGCCTCCTGTTTTATTGGTTATTCTCCTTATAAGGTTTGTCGTTTGTACGACATGTGATTCCAGTTTCTTTGTCTTTTCTGCTTTGTATGCATTTGTTTGGAGGACCATTCCTAGCCCCATCACTTGCTCGACTTTCAGGACCACTTGTGCTTTCAGTTCTAAATTTGCGTCCACTTGTTTTTGTCTCTGTGTTTCGAATTGCATATAAATAACTCCGATTTGTTTTAAAGAACAGTTCATGCCCCTGTTTTTTTGCACATTGTACAGTGTTGTCTGCCGCCGCATGAAATTTCAGCTCGATTTCAGCACCACTACCTTTGTTTGCCCAAACGCTTATGGCATCCGCATATAGGCTGAATTTTATGTCTCAGCTTTTCTGGCAGTCCACGCATGGCTATGTTGAAAAGCGAGGGCGATGGCACCGCTCCTTGGCGTGTGCCCCTGCTCCCCATTTCGAATAACTGAGATTCTATCTCCTGATATCTTATTTTTACTTTTCGGTTTGTTATAAAGCTTTTTATATATTCATAGATCCTTTCCCCTGCGTTTAGGTCCGTGAGGCCCTGCAGAGTATCATCTTGTTTTACACGGTCGAAGGCCTTGTTCAGGTCAAATTCTAAGATACCTTTACGATCTTTTGATCCTGGTTTTACTATATCATGGTGCAGCTTAAGCAAAATATCTTCCGTACTAAGATGTTGCCTGAACCATATGACCGCTCGGGGCCATAGCTCATTCTCCTCCATGAAATGGTCAGCCTTCTCTGAATCACATGTTCGAACAGTTTAACACATAATGTGAGTGATATTGGTCTCAAAAAATATCAACCGTCGGAGGTTCTCCGAGTGTGGGTATTAGCACTATCACGGCAAATTTCTATTGCTCTGGGATTTCCCCTGTTTCCCAGAACAATGGAAATTTGCTAATATAGTGGCAATAACCAAACTCGGAAAACCTCCGACGGTCGATAATTGCAAACTGCGCTATACCTACTGAAATTATTTCAATGCTGTGGTCAATTCTGCTACCACCACCTTTTCAATTATGCTACCTTATTAAGCTATCTGTAAAATGTGGTTCATTTATTTCTACATACTGCAGCTCCATCCGGAGCTATAGTAGAAGTGGGAGGTTAACATGATATAAATAAAATAATTATACAGTACAGTCCGTATAGCAATAACAGGTCAGAATTTAAAAAGAGCAACAACACTAATAACGGCTAGAAGTTACTTAACTGTATGAAATAGTGTGCGATGGCGTCAGTAAAAGTTTGTAAAGGAAGGGAGCGAATTGAGCCAGGAAGCTTGTTCCAAGCTGCGATGGTGCGAGGGAAGAAGCTCTTTTTAAATGAATTATGTCGAGCAAAGTAGGGGACAATATTAAGCTCATGGTAGTATTTGAAGGTAATAGGCCAGGTTGGAGTAAAGTAACTGCTAGATGAAAGTCGATAACGAGCATGAACGATACAATTCAAGATTCAACGATTCCAAATGCCGGCGACGTGACAGTGTAGTAAGCTGTAATGAAAGTAGGCCAGAAGTAGGTGAAAAATCACGGTGATACTGGTGACAAATGAAACAAATGGCTTCTTTTGAAATCTTTCGATCTTGGTAACATCAGATAGTTTGTTAAGGTTCCATATAATGCATGCATAGTCTAGTACTGGACGAATTAATGACTTATACACTAGTAACTTCACATCACTTGGAGCTTGGGCTAGAGTACGTCTTAAATATCCTAATTTCATGAGGGCTTTGCTACAAATGTAATCAATATTCTTGGACCAAGATAAATTGGTACTGAAAATAACTCCCAAATATTTATAATTAAAGACAATTTTTAGTATCATGCTATTACATGAGTAGGCGAAAAAAGAAGGGGGACCTGTTAGAAAATATCATGACTACAGATTTACAATTAATACTCATTTGCCAGTTATTGCACCTATAAGGAAATGTAGGTAATGAACTGTTCAATTGGTAATGATCCTCAGGGCAATTAATGATGTCATAAATAACACAATCGTCGGCATACATGCGAATCTTCGATCTGATATTATTCGGTAGGTCGTTAATATAGAGTAAAAAGAGTAAGGGGCCTAAAACGGAGCCCTGCGGCTCACCAGAAGAAACCGAGGCCACATAGGATTCACCTGAATTATTTGTGACGTACTGGGAGCGGGCTGAAAGAAAATTAGATATCCAATTAACAAAACATAGATTCTTTAAAATAAGGTTTAAATTAAACATGAGTTCAGAAGCAATAACAGTGTCAAAAGCCTTAGAGAAGTCAATAAATATTTCATCAGTTTCATTACCACAATCTAAGTTAGAAGAAATATGTAAAGATTCGGACAGTTGTGTTATTGTGCTGAAACCCCGTCTAAAACCATTTTGAACATTAGACAGGATGGCATTAGTTTCTAAATACTCTATAATATGTTTAAGAATGATATGTTCTAACATTTTACATGATGAGGATGTGAGTGAAATGGGCCTGTAATTGCATAGAAGCTGTTTATTACCAGGTTTAAAAAGAGGAAAACCCTCGACACCTTCTAAGAAGAAGCTCGAGGTGAGCGATTTTTTTTTAATATGATGTTTTTAATTTTTTTATAACCGCACTAAAAATGGATTTGAAATTGCGCCAGGGCCACCACATTTCTTAGTGTCTAGGGATAATATTAGATTCAGAGTACCCTCTTGAGAAACTACAATGTTAGAAACTGGAGCAGAGGTACTAGAGAATGATGAGGACAAATGTATTGGATGGAGTGGCCTTAGCAAAAATGCTAGAACAGAACTTTCTAGTATTAGTGGTTAGAAAGTTATCTAATTCAACACGAAAAAAGAAGTCCTTCGCTGATTCGGTAGCAAAATGGAGATCCTTTTTTGCTTGCTTAAACAAATGATACTGTCTGGATTGCTTGTTGATTTCAGCTGCATAAGCTTTTTTACCCGGCGGGAGAAGTGCAAAATACTGCCATTCATCCATGGTAGCTTGGTATTTTCTTTATAGTTTTAGGAGGAACAAAGCCATCAATACATGTTTAACAATGCCCTCAAAACAACTAAGACCATCAATATCTGTTTTTTTTTTGTGGAAACAACGAGAATGCTTAGGCACCTACTAGCCTGCAAAAGCGTACTCGCAAGCATCGATATCATTTGTATTGCTGAGCATCAAAAAATCATCACAACAATTAGACAGAGAGTCAGTAATGGATCAGCTTTGTTAAAATCACGAAAAGAAGTGACATGAAACTGCCGTTTGTAAATGGCGCATGAAATAGACACAAGAACTACTTTATGATCAGATAAGTCATCAATAATTTCATATTTGTGACCTTTAGTAATTATATCAGTAGACAGAAAAACCAAATCTAGGAGAGCATTATTCCGAGTAGCTTCAGTAACAACCTGGGTGAGTCCGAAGCTTAACGAAAAGTTAAGCAATTTCCTACACACGCTCGATTCTTTCCCAGAAGGCTGCATAGACTGCCAATGAATATTTGGCGTATTGAAATCTCCCATACAAATAAAATTAGATGCACTAAAGTTATTTTCGAACATGAATCGGTTGAGGCTAAGTATGCTATCTATACTGGAGCCAGGAGGTCTGTAAAAGGCACAAATTACTATGTAACATTTAGACACTCTGAGTTTGTACCATACAGACTCGGTATCAGGAGGACTAGGTAAAAGAATGACTTTAAAACTGGCTCGGAAGAGTGGAGCCACGCCTCCGCCATTACCAGTTTGCCTATCAGCTCTAAATGCAAGATAGCCAGGAGGAGTGAATTGCATGTCTTGAACACCCTCATGTAACCACGTTTCGGTTACACATGGTTACATATGGGGCGAGTATATAGAAACGAGAGCAAGGAGGCCCGAAGATGTATTAACAACGCTTCTTGCATTGACATTTAAAATGTTGAGGTTTTTTCCGGATTGCAGCTCTGTCAATGAATAGTATCAGTTGGAGGATGAAGGTTATGGGTCGGAGATGCAGAGTTCGTTGAAGGTACCGGGACTGTACGAGCATAGTTTGCGGCTTTAGAATTTGCCGGGACTAAAGGGTTGGACTGAGCATCCCATGTATAGCGAACGTTGTCAATGATAGCATGGTCATAATGCAAGCGGACAGATGAACCATTGTTGCTGAAAGAAGCCGACTAATTTTAAAGGTTTTGACGGATAGAGCGAACTCTAGAATAACAGACAACATGAAATCATTGGATTCTTCAATCTCTTCCGAAAGGCTATAGAGAATAATATTGTTTCGCCGGGACCTGTTTTTAGATCATCGATCTTGTTCATTAAAACAGACACAACACTCGCGGGTGACGATATTTCAGATTGCATGTCTACACATGCCTGTTTGGGATCACAATAGTATTCAATGGCAGATGCTCTCAACTGCAGAGCCTCGAATATACCATGAAACTGTTCCTTAATGTCAGTTATGTCCTGCGCGATTTCTTTCTGATTTTTTAGTAATTCAAAAAACAGATTGAATACTAGGGTTTTCAGTGCTCTCGGGGAGCGATCGAGCAGATTCGTTCAGTGAAGAACTGGTAGCGTTCGTATTGGAGCGAGTAGTCTTGATTGGCCCTGGGTTAAATTCCACGTCACCGCTTAGTAAAAGTCGACTGAGGCAGTACAGAAAACTCGCACAAGACAAAAAGACACTTTGTAGGCAAGGTAGCAAGGACCGATCGTCGGAGCGAAAGCAATGCGCATAAGGAAGGTAGCATACCTGTGCAAGAG
>JAJIZL010124475.1:170380-181266 GCA_023969395.1 Amblyomma maculatum
ACGAAAGCCGAGGGCAGTGCTTTGAAAGCCCTGTCGTGTGATGTCACGGAACCGTAGCCAGCTATTATTATTTCCACGATGCAAGTGTCATGCCAGCAAGAAGGTTGTAGAAGATTCATGAAGACAGGCTCATCCATGATATCGCACGGAAGGGTGAACACCTGGTCCAAATGCATATTCATGGCCGGATACACGTGCATACCACTCGGCACAGATGAAGCTGCAGGCAAAGCAATCGCAGCACCGGGCAGGATGGCACAGGGGAGAAGGGATCCAGCGGTGCATTCTAGGCACTACGCAAGAAAGAAGCAGCGGTTGAGCAACATGCTTGTGCTGCTGCCACCAAGCACGCTGAAGACGAAAGCCGAAGGCAGTGCTTTTAAAGCCCTTTCGTGTAATTCCACAGAACCGTAGCCAGCGATAATTATTTCCACGATGCGGTGTCATGCCAGCAAGAAGGTTGTAGAAGATCCATGAAGACAGGCTCATCCATGATATCGCACGGAAGGGTGAACACCTTGCCCAAATACATATTCATGACCGGATACACGTGCACACCACTCGCCACAGATGAAGCTGCAAGCAAAGCAATCACAGCACCGGGCAGGATGGCACAGGGGAGAGGGGATCTAGCGATGCATTCTAGGCACTGAGCAAGAATGAAGCAACAGTTGAGCAACGTGCTTGTGCTGCTGCCACCAAGCCCACTGAAGACGAAAGTAGAGGGCCGCGCTTTTAAAGCCCTGTCGTGTGATGTCGCAGAATCGTAGCCAGCGATGATTATTTCCACGATGCAGATGTCATGCGAGAAAGAAGGTTGTAGAAGATTCATGAAGACAGGCTCATCCATGATATCGCACGGAAAGGTCAACAGCTTGCTCAAATGCATATTCATGGCCGGATACACGTGCACACCACTCGGCACAGGTGAAGCTGCAGGCAAAGCAATCGCAGCACCGGGCAGGATGGCACAGGGGAGAAGGGATCCAGCGATGCATTTCAGGCACCGCGCAAGAAAGAAGCAACGGCTGAGCAACATGCTGGTGCTGCTGCCACCATGTCCGCTGGCAGCACCACAAGCATGTTGGCAGCAGCACGAGAAGCACAAGCAATAATGGGCTAGCCTTAACATATTTCAGCACAATACATGCCCTGCTGAGGTTGACGAAAAAGAGGTTACAAAGGCAACAGAGGCGGTTGATCGCTATCTACTGGCTGATGGTTTATTCTATCCGAGTACAAAAGCAAGAAAACTAGAGCTCGTCACATGAGCTTGAAAAAACGCAGGAGGACAAAAGGGAAGTGAGCTGTAGAGCAGCAAATTATACAAATTAAAATAAATGATATTGAAATTGGTATTGTACTGCAATTGTATAAACCATGAACTTGAAAAAACGCAGGAGGACAATACGGAATGGAGCTGTAGAGCAGCAAATTATACAAAGTAAAATAAATAACATTGAAATTGTTATTGTACTGCAATTGTATAAACCATGAACAGGTAGAGTGCGCTTAACCGTCCCCGCTGTGTTCTTAGCCACGTCGTTGTCAATATAGGCAGCACACGATTCATATAAGCTTTTGTTTCTGGCCAATATCTATATTAGCATTTCTTCGCCTTTCTTTATGTATATATGTAGATGTAACGTTCTGCCTTCCCTCAGCAAACCATCTGTAGAGACTTACGATTGAACATCAGCGTTATTTAGAGGAGCACCTCTAAGACGCAGGCGTTAGAGGATCCAATCTAGCGAACTGGGTTTATATAGGAATGGCAAAGGCAGCAGGAGGTGGCGGGGACGCAGAGGTGGTCAGAGTCAACTGTTTAATGAGATTATATAGAGCAACACCAACCGAGGGTGGAGCAGTAGCCCTTAGCGGGTCGGTGAACCGTGAGCGAAAAGCTCATGAATACAAGCTAATGAGTATACTAACTCACGCTGTTTGGAGCCGGCAGGTAAAGGTGTTAAGGCAGTCAAAAGTATATATGCAGTTAAACAAAATGGGAAAAACTATCATCAACCAAATATATTTAATAAATCCCCACTTTTCATGAACAACTTGGTCCCTTCCTCGCGGGCAACTGTAGTTCAAAGCCAGCAGTAGAAAGCAGCGGCCTTTGCTTCCACTTTCAGAACGCGTGTTCCGGCTTCATATTCACTGTTGCTGCTGTCAGCCAGATGAACCAAGACTCAACGTGTCGGGGCTCAAAATATTTTGGACTTCTTTGCTTCCCCAGTAAGCATGTTATAAACAAGCATTTGAATTTGCAATCCTCATTTTCAGCTAAAAAAACTGCGCATTTAGAACCGTAAATCATAATTAAATTGGTCACCCAATTTATAGCATGGAGCGGCGCCTACAATTTTCATATAGGATCAAATCAAAGCAACATTCGCCAGTGTGTTTGAAAATAAACCGATTGGTTATTCCCTGATGGCGATCGGTCATGCTAACCGCTGCCACCTGTTCCGGATACGCATTTCCTGCTCGCGGATAACCACATGTAGACCGAATGACATACGATGTAGGCTTTTGCACTGTTCGTTGCGGAGACGAGTTTTAGCTGCCAAAACGAAATCTAGCAGGTAGCTTTATTTAGATGCTGTGTGGGATTATGAAGCATGTTGAATGCAGAAATCGGGCTTCTCTAGCGATATCGTCCATTCGACGCAGATCACATGTCCTACGCATTTTGATTGCATTAAAGAAGTGTTGATCCTGCATTTACACTATGCCGGTTTCATGAAAATCCTGCACATCTCGATACCTTCTTAGTAAAATGTACAGAAATAAGTTAGCAAGAATGCAATCGAAACACGTTAATAGCGCAAGAACAGCTTATCTGTCTCCGCACATTTTTGTACCGAGTATGAATAGAAATGTTCCCAGCAGTTTGCTTCGGTTCCATTCACCGTTTTCATCACGAAAATATGTATTATTGCGCACGTTTCCCATCACTTAGCTTCTTTTTTGTGTTACGATCTTTATTGCCTCAAGGCATGTATAGGGTATGAGATGAAGATTGAAGAAATGAATAAATGAATGAAAAAAAGGTTGGCTGATTTTATGATATCCATTTTCGAGCGATGATGGGGTCCCTGATTCCAGGTAATATACTATGCACGAATGGTAGCTAAAAGGCAGCTATCGTGAGTTGCCGGATTCTTGTTGGTTTCAGTGCTGGGCAGTCCTATAGAAAATGGTGAATGTCGGCCTAAACATTTTCGTCTCTCATATCGGACACACCCAAAGTTGCAGTGGTGGCGTAGCGGTAGAACATCCGCCTCGCATGCAAGAGGACCGGGGTTCAAATCCCAGCGCCGCGCAATTCTCCACCGAATTAAAAAAAAGAGCAAAAAGAATCCACGTGTCAATTGAATTGCATAAACAGGCTTGGGGTGCGACCTGATGCCAGTGAACACCTCCAGCAATGGACTCCCTCACCAGAACAGGAGTTGGCCACCCTGGTGCAGTAATTGGCCGCAACCTCTCATGATAAGCTCCATAAAACCACGGCCCTCAGTCACCAGCGGCTGCGGAACAACTGACCACGGCGGCGGTCAGACCTGTGACGCAGCAGGGGGTGCTACGAATTCGTGGCTCCGCTGGACAGGCCGCCATTGGAAACTGACCCTGGCAATGTTTAACGCCAGAACCCTAGCTAGTGAAGCCAGTTTAGCAGTGCTGTTAGAGAAACTATAGGGTATGAAATGGGATGTCATAGGGCTTAGTGAGGTTAGGAGGCTGAATGAGGCATATACTGTACTCAAGGATGGCATCTACTTTGTTATCGAGGTTTACCGGAGAAGCGACAACTAGGAGTAGGTTTCCTTGTCAACAGGTATGTAGCGGGTAATATAGGTGAATTCTGTAGTATTAATGAGGGGGTGGCAGGCATCGTAATTAATCTTAATAAGCGGTATCAACTGAAGGTCGCACAGGCTTATGCACCTACATGTAGTTATGATGACCAAGCAGTTGAAAGCTTCTACGAAGATGTAGAATCGGCAATGCGAAAAGTAAAGACGCAGTATACTGTACTAATGGGCGACTTCAATGCCAAGGTAGGGAAAAAGCAAGCAGGAGACCAAGCAGTAGGTGACTATGGCATTGGTTCTAGGAATAGCAGGGGGGATTTACTAGTTTGAGTTTACAGAGCGCAATCACTTAAGAATCATGAATACCTTGTTCAGCAAACGGAATAATCGGAAATGGACATGGAAAAGTCCTAACAGGGAGACTAAAAATGAAATTGATTTCATAATGTGTTCAACCCCCGCCATTATGCAAGATGTAGAGGTAATCGGGAAAGTGCGATGGAGTGACCATAGTACTGTGAGGTCCCGATTTAGCTTATATCTGAAAAAGGAACGCAAAAGAGTAGTAAGAAAAAAACCCATCAACGAATTAGCGGTGAGGGGGAGGGCAGAAGAGCTCAGGATCTCGCTACAGAATGGATATTCAGCTCTAACCGAAGATGGCGACATTACCCTAGAAGCAGTTCAGTTCAGTCATTCAGTCGTGTCCAACTCTTCGTGACCCTATGGACCACGTCACGCCACGCTTTCCGGTCTCTCACTATCTTCCTAACATCACATAACTTCATCTGCAGCGCCTCGAGGATGCCATCTACACTCTTAGAAAAAAAGTTAGTAAAAAGGTAGTAACGGCTGCCGTTACTACCTTTTTTAACCGTTACTACATTTGTACGACCTTCTTAGGTAGTAACATGGTAGTAACTCCTGCTGTTACTACGTTTTTTGACTGAAATACCTTTTTACTACCTCTCTGGAAGCAGGGGTAGTAAATATACCTTACCTGTTTTCTACCATGATCAGAAGATATCTGATACTATATACGATAGGAATATTGAAGTATTCGATACTCCTGATTACATTGCTACTCAATTTTGTTTTTATGTTTATTTATTTGCCATACCTTCAATAGCCAAGGCATTATAGAGGGGAGGGGGTTACATAAATGAGCCCTGGGCTCAAACTGTGCGCTGCCTTTTCATAAAAAGAAAGAAAGAAGGAAAGAAAGAAAAAGAAAGAAAGAAAGAAAGAAAGAAAGAAAGAAAGAAAGAAAGAAAGATCGCCTAAACTGGCTTCCGAAACCGAAACTTCGTATAGGAGGCGACAGTTAAAAAATCCACAAAAGCCATTGATAGGTCAATCCGAACCAATCCGAAGTCATCAGTGGCGGAGAGGTGCGATGTCATCGTGCTGCCTTTGTTGTCGTGCGGTGCGGTTGTGGACGCTGTTTCCTTGCGTTGTGCTGCTTTTTTCGTGCTGTGGTTCTTTGAATGGGCTGCAGAATTGATGTGTGACATGTGCACTTCGATAGGTGTTCTGAATTACGTGAAGTAGTGGTAAATAGATTCACTGTCATACACCGCTTGCACCGTACCGTGGCAACGCCGGCTTCAACACGAAGAAGGAAATGGACTGGCGTGATTGCTTGAAAATGTGAGTACGCTGCTTGAAATTATTGTTTGTTTAATGTTGCTATTGAATGAGGTACGCGCTCTTAATATTGTTGAGTGTGGTCTCAAAATCTCTTCGTAATACAACTCTTCGGAAGCTGTCGCTTTTCATGTGCAAGTTCTACCCTACCGCGAAAAGTTATGTTATGGCGTATATCTCGTGATATAATCTTGGCGGGTGTGTATTGGATGTGTTAGCGGTGAATTATTGCGCCGGGAATTCCCGCCTTGGCTGCGGCGGTGTGAACCTTGAACCACACCTGAGCGTCCCGTCCCGTGAGTGCGCCTGGGAACATGTAAACCGACAACCCCCCACTTGCAGCGTGCCTTCGACGTGGCGGCGCCGGGCCGTCCGTGTTTGCCTTATTTCGGGTGTGGTGCTTTTTTTTTTTCCTTTTTGAATGGGCCTAGTGCGCAGCGAATAAAGCGTCCATGTTTTGGTGTGAGAGTGCGCGATCACGGTACTCAGAGCAGCAGTGCGTCGTCAATGGGAGCGGGCGCTGGTAGAAAGGCGAAGTAGTGCGCAGTGCGGCGTCAACTGGAGCTGACGCTCTACGAAGAAAATGTGCGAAAGTGCGAGAGAAAGTATGAAAATTTAATCAAGTTATCTCTTATTCTTTATTCGTTTTTTTTTGTAACTTGTAATGTACGTTGAGTGTTTCCTTTTCCATATCCCTCCCCTTTGTTTTTCTAACAGATGTGTTCAGTACCCCAAACGAGCTGTGACCTGTGTGATCCTTTTGCCATTTATTCATCTCTTAGTATAACCATTGTGGTTCTCAACATTTAGATGAGTATTTTCTTAGTCTGTTTTAAACTCGCCTTTTTTTCTAACAGGTGGGTGCATTAATGCGATGAGTAGAAACAGCGCGCAAAAAGCAGGTTATTGCGGTGTTGCGCATGTTTCACATTGGTCGCTGCATTTAGTTTTGGTGCTTGTGTGAAAGTACAAAAAAATATTCCTCTCTGTAAAACATGGTCGGCTGACGCCAAGGTACAAACTCGTGTACTACTCAGCCGTTAGGTGTTCAGCAGTAGATGGTGATTCGAAAGAATTATTTGAGTGACCACACGTAGTCAAATGTGCATTACAAGAGTGATTGCTTTCTTTACTAAATAAGACTTTTGTATTTTTTATGAATTGTTCACATCACAGGTGGGCAGTTAGCAGTAATGGGCAGTTGCATATGTTGATACTTTGTGTCGTGGCTTTTGATGGAAGCTTTAAAATGCTGCAGTAGTAAACAATTTCAAACCAGAAATGAAAAAGTCATTTCGCTTCCTTAATGTCTTTCATGTTCGCTGCGCTTGCAGCTAGTTTGATCTTAGAGGCCTTTATTTGCGCAGTTTTTTGGTTGCCTTAATATTGTACGCACATAACTGAACACACCAGCAGGGAAATTAGTTTTGTGCTATTGCTAGTATTTCAGAAGAAGTGTGACTGACATCTTGGGATAAGCAGCTTTTCGGTGCATGCACTTTTTTTGCAACTTTAAAATCAATTTGGATTGAGGTATGCAGGCACTGATCAATCAATATATTTTATGTGCTTGGAGCAAAAGGGAGAGAGTGTAGAATGTCAGGCATATTTCTGATACTGTGAGAAAGTCACCACTTAGAAAAAAAAATTCAGATGTCCACAAATGTGAAACAAGGCCATTTTAATTTTTTTTAACTGTGACTGTAAGGTGCACCTGTGCAGAATGCATAACCACTTGATAGCGAAATGTTTGCAAATATCTTTTTTTTTTTGCATATACAGAATGCAGCACATTAAACACTGTCCTAAATTCGGTGCATTTCAACATAGTAGTCTTATTCAGGAATTAAAGGAAAGAACCTCAGTCCTAACTTTTCTTAAAATTAACGATCAAGTTTCTAAAAGATGAGAAAGAATGTGAGAAAACATGTTGCATTGTATTGTTTCCAGTAAGGTTATCAAAGCTTAAACTTTTTTTTTTCTTTTTTCCGAGCATTGGGAGAAGGGCGTAAAGTGAAGGCACAAAATCAACATACAAGACTCCCCGCTCTTCAGAATATTACCTATACGCTAACCCTGCTACCTTTAACATAAAGAGAAAGCATACATGATTATGCTATTGTAAGCCAAGGCTGATCTGTGACAAACGCAGGCTGTGGCGGTGCCACTATCCATGGGTGTGGATAGCCGCTCGTGGCACCACCCTTAGATATCCAGTTGTAAAGGACAGTTTTCAGTGTATATATATGTATATATATACATATATATATTTTTTTCACAGTGCATCAATGATGACTTTCGCATACCCAGATTGTTGCTTTGTCTTTCCCCTGTGGGCATACTTGATTTACTTGCCTTTTGTAACAGGCATTTCTCATGAAATACATGTTGGGGATCTTTTTGCTCCCATTAGATAAATTTATTTATTTCTTCGTAGAGGAGGCATTTCCACACTATTTCTTAATTTCCTGTTCAGTTTTGCCCATTAGAAGTACTACAAGATAAGGAAATCAGGTTGCCTTGTTTAAGAAATTTGAACAAAATGTAGATGTGTGAAATAAATGGGACAAACAAGTTCCTGTTGGAGTTATTTAAAAATACTGGCTTTGAAATGACATCTTACACAACCTTTTTTTTTTTTTTTGCTCTAGAATGCACCTAGTTATGATAAATGAAGAAAATTGCCATATATGTGCCATAGTTGCAGTCTGAGACTTGGAAATTTCAAACCAATAGTTTACGTGCATTCCTATGGGCGTCACTTCACGCTCTGCACCCAAAAATGGCTATACCGCTACATCCTGCTTATGTAACAAACCAGCAATTGTTTATAATAATGTAATCACATATCCTGCCTCTTCACAGTGCAGGTCTCAGCCTTAACATAAATCTAAAATTTTAGAAATGGGCATTGTTTGCTAATTTTGCACCTTTATTCAAAGAGTTGTGACGATGCTTGATAAGCCGTATGTTTCATTTTTGATAACATTGTTCGAAGCAGAATAATGCAATGCGTTCACTTAGACTCTTTATTCATCTCCTCCAGGAGACTAGTTCCTGAAACTTAATACAATTTATGGAGGAATTTACGGGGCGATGGGGTAATATTTCTTTTAGTTTTGAAGCAACCTTCTCTGTTCAAACATGCGATAATTGGGAAAATGTTTCATGTGCTTTAATTTTATGCATAACAGAAACATTCATACACATTTAGAGCACCAATTGTCTTATCCATTTTCTAATCTTAAGGTAGGTGTGCCCCACATTCATGGAGTAAAAGAAATATTAAAAATAGCCTCATTTGAGACTTGTGGGATGTTAGAAATGTTTTCTAGGAACCAGGCTTCGAAGTTTGCCTATCATCCATATTGTGAAGTGCTTATGCCACCTCCCATTCTAAACCTTTGAAGGCAAGGAAAAGCCTTAACTGCCTTTCATGACATTTTCATCTTTAGGGAAACTGTAAAGTCTCTCCTATACGAGCGAGAAGTAAACCATGCCGGCTGGTTACTTTTGGCAAACACAGTACATTGTATTGAGGCTGAAGTATAGCAAGCATTTTTTTTATCATGATGTGAGCAGTCTTGTTAAAGTTGCTTGCCCAGAATCCTCTTGATTGATCGTAGGTACTGAATTTATAACTGTCTGTTTTCATTACTGGGAAAGGAATTGTGTGCTTGGTCTCACTTGTTGATTTTTTCCCCTCTTTATATATGCAGTTACCTGAGCACTTCAGACTGGCCAATGCCTGGAACCTACCTGCTGCTCACCTGCACACCACAGCACAAATGAGGGACGCACTAAATCATCTACCAGCAAGCACACTGCAGTGCCCTTCTGCAAGCCATCACACGTTCAGGGATGCACGATTAAGGTCATACCCTAAACACTGCTAACGATGCTAGTATGAATGGACAGCTGCCTTGGTCTGTCTGCATTATTTCTTTTAATAATGGAGTAGGCAGTGAAAAAAAAAACATTCTGAAGCAAATCTATTTATATTGTGGTGGTTAGCAAAAACAAAACCTCATTTCATATGTGATGTATCTGAAAATTATGTTTTTGTGTTGGTTGTAAATGTCACAGCATGTTTATCTCACCAACTATTAACTGCGTGAGTTTGAAATGTACAGGTACCTGGAAAATACTGCAGATCATGCCTCTTGTATTTGAAATTATTCCATGAGTTTTGTAGGGAAGATGTGGTAGTTACTTGGCTCCATACATGAATGCTTCAGTGACGTGCTGAAGTATGTGCAAGGTATCTCCTAAGAGTCATTAGGTGAAATGTAACAAGTGGTTTTATTACTGAGTTGTGATTTGTATCATTATAGATCCGAATGCGCATTTAACATTTTGGTTTCCACAACATTTAATTTATTTTTCTTCTAGCAGTGTTGTGCTTTTCATTGTGACATTTAGCTTTATTCAGCCGGTCTCCACAACAGCCTTTCAGGTCTGCACTAATGCTAGCCAGATTTTGATGGTCTGTTAGATTTCTGGAAGTAAGCTTCACATCCTAAATTTTAGGAGGGCACCCAACTCGGCAATATCTGGGCACAGATATGATGTTAGCTATTTGTTGACACTGCAATCGAGCAAAAAATTCAATAACAGTTGATTGATGCTTGTGGTCACCTGTGTAGGATTAGCAAATGACAAATGTATAGTCGACTATATGCCTGCACTTTTTTCCTCTACACTGACCATTACATACATGAAAACAATCTGGAAGAAGGCATACAATTCTTATAAAAGGCCTTTTATTTATCCCACTCGAGTTATAGAAAAACTGTTTTCTAATCAACACTGTTCAGTCCACACCAGTCAATATAATATACACCAAGGTGTCGCAAGGTATCAAGCTTTTAAAAGACAGTGTCCTAGAAGTGAATAAGACTGGGCGTGTTGGTTAGACATTGTAAATCAAAGAGCAAAGCACTGGAACAGAAACGGAGAAGACGACAAGACAGAACAAGCACTAGCTTTCAACTGAGGGTTTATTGCAGAAATGATCACATATATATACACTTCGGGATCGGCAATGAATGAGAAAACAAACCATTACTATCATACAGCCACATGCTAAGCCAAGAATTCAAGCTCTTCTTATGGCAGTGCAACAGTCGCCTTGCTGACATATTTATCCCCTGTATGAGCTATCTCCAGTGCTTCTGTTATCTTCCTTGTCGGCTCGTTACGATCTCGATACATGATGATTGTCTTTTTGAACGGGATGACAAGGTGGTTCCGCATCACATCTTCTGCAGTGCGCAGCGAGATGGCAGTCTGTAGCAATGCTGCCAACTTTTTATTGGGCTCCAGAAGACGCACGTTTAAACATCAGCCAGTCTTACCAACGTAGTGCCTTCCACATGAAAGTGGAATTTTATAAACAACCCCCCTCCTGCAGGACAC
>JAJIZL010124475.1:191266-206093 GCA_023969395.1 Amblyomma maculatum
GGGTTCGCCGCCGCCGACCCGTTGGCAGGCGAACGCCGGCCGCTGGCATTTGCAACACTATGTGATATATCTCCTTGCAACATCGGACTTTCCGGTCGCTTCCCGACACATCCACAACTGAGCGTCCTTTTGGCTTTAGCCCAGCCGCTTCATTCGTCCTGGAGCTACCAAGAATCGCCCTTTGTTCATCCCCAGTAACACGTGGGACGCCTTCCAACCTGGGGGGCTCATCTTCCGGCGCCATATCATTAATGGTATTGTGACTTTCCATAGGGTTTTCTGTCTATCTTGGGTGGCCCTACACAGCAGAGCTCACGACTTCATCGAGTTTCGCAAGCCCCTCCGCCACGACAAGGCAGTGATCCATGAAGGGGACCCTAGAAGCAATGAACAATAATTTCAGAGATATCATTACTGAGTGCGCGGTAGAAGTAGGCGGTAGGATAGTTAGAGAGGATACCGGTAAGCTGTCTAAGGAGACGAAAGATTTGGTTAAGAAACGCCAGAGTAAGAAAGCTTCTAATCCAACAGACCAGATCGAATTGGCCGAGATATCAAAGCTAATTAATAGGCGCAAGGTGGCCAATATAAGGAAGTATAACATGGAGAAAATTAAGCATGCTGTAAAGAACGGAGAAAGCCTTAAAGCGGTAAAGAAGAAATTGGGCATAGGCAAAAAACCAGGTGTATGCGATAAGGGACAAGGCGGGCAACGCCATCACAAATATGGACAAGATAGTCAAAGTAGCCGAGGAGGTCTATACAGAAGTCAGCAGTAGCCAAAGTAGTCAGGACCGTAATGAGATTGGCGGTAGGGAAAAACAGTAAGACGTTCCACCAGTGACGAAGGACGATGTCAAGAAAGAAATACAAATCATGAAAAGGGGGAAATCAGCTGGAGAGGATCAGATAACTACAGATTTACTGAAGGACGGGGGGGATATCGGGGTAGAAAAACTGGCCACCCTGTATACGCAGTGCCTGGTGTCACCGACGGTACCGAAACCATGGAAGAATGCAAACATTATCCTCATTCATATGAAAGGGGACCCTAAAGACCTTAAAAATTACAATATAGTCAGCTTACTGTCTGTTACGTATCAGGTATTTACTAAGGTAATCGCTAATAGAATTACGACAACCTTAGACTTCAATCAAGCAAAGGATCAAGCAGGTTTCCGGAAACGGTACTCTACTCTGGATCATTTCCATACCACAAATCAGGTGATAGAAAAATTCTCGGAATATAACTAGCCCTTACACATAGCATTCATTGATTACGAAAAAAGCATTTGGCTCAGTTGAAACCTCGGTGGTGATGCAGGCATTGCAAAATCAGGGGGTAGATGAGCCGTACGTGAAAGTGCTGGGAGATATATATAGTGGCTGCACAGCAATCATAGTTCTGCATAAACAATGTAACAAAATTCCCATAAAGAAAGGTGTTAGGCAAGGGGACCCAATCTTCCCAGTACCACAGCTTACTTAGAGGAAGTATTCAGAGGCTTGAAATGGGAGCAGTTAGGGATAAGGATAGATGGAGAATACCTCAGTAATCCGCGATTTGCTGATGACATTGCCTTGCTAAGCAACTCGGGGGATGAACTGCAAATAATGATTGATGACCTAGACAAGAAAAGTAAAAAGGTAGGCTTGAAAATCAATATGCAGAAGACTAAGGTAATGTTCAACAGCCTCGGGTAGAAGGAGCAGTTTACATTAGGTAGCGAAGTACTGGAAGTAGTAGCCGAATATGCCTACTTAGGACAGATAGTAACCGCAGATCCAGACCATGAAAAGGAAATAACAAGAAAAATAAGATTGGGATGGAGCGCATTTGGCAAGCACTCGCAGATTATGACTAGCAGCTTACCGGTATCGCTCAAGAGGAAAGTATACAACAGTTGCATCTTACCTGTACTCACCTATGGGGTTGAAATGTGGAGGCTAACCTAGGGAGTTCTACTTTAGTTGAGGACAACCCAGAGTGCTATGAAACGAAAAATGGTAGGGGTAACATTAAGAGATAGGAAGGGTGCAGAGTGGGTCAGAGACTGAGAAATAACTCATGTTACTGACATTCTAGTGGAAATTGATAAAAAATGGGCATGGGCAAGACATGTAGTGCGAAGAGAGGATAACCGATGGTCGCTTAGGTAGCAAACTGGATTCCAAGGGAAGGAAAGCGTAGCAGGGGGCGGCAGAAAGGTAGGTGTGCGGATGAGGTAAAGAAGTTCGCAGGGGTCAAGTGGATGCAGCTAGCACAGTACCGGGTTAAGTGGAGAAATATGGGAGAGGCCTTCGCCCTGCAGTGGGTATAGTCAGGCTGATGATGATGATGATGATCGGAAGTGAGACCACGGCCGAGTGACAGCTGGTAAAAAAGTGCTTGGGACTGGGCTAGTTGCAACATCTCATAAAATCTGCGCTGCTTAGTCTACACGGACAAAGGAACTCAGCGTTCCTTTGTCCGTGTCACCTCAGCGTTTATGAGATAACAGGTGGTGTGAGGGCAACACCGAACTGATCCTCCTAAGCGCAACCTCCTCTGCACGGGTGAGACCGAAGGGGAAGGGTTACCGCATACGGAGAGATAAGACCACATTTGCCGCTCCGGAGGTGTCTTTTTCTTGATAAAAGGAGGGTAGCATCGTCCACATCAAAGAATCGTGGCACTGATGAGCGGAGGCACGAGGCGGGTAGCTAAATCTGCGTGACAATAGGAAGGCAGAAGGTGCCGTGAGACCTACTCATTACTACTGACCGTGGGGCACATGCCGTAAGCTGGTGGATATTTTGACATAGTTTTGGTGAACGGCTGACACGTCGGAGCAACCATACTGCTTCAAGTGCGTCAGTGTGACAACGGGGACAGCAGGTAATATAGTTGTGATGGCAACAAAGCAGAGTGCCTCCTGAAATAAACTCAGCGCAGTTAAATGTAGGTGGTTACTAAAGTTAAAACATAGAGGTGTAATTCAGGCTAGGACTTCACGGATAGTGCAGTGCAGGTTTTGCTTCACGGCCTTGTACGCTAGTATCCACGTATACTACATGGACCCTTGAGGCAGGTGAGAACCTTGCTCTTCAAACCTTAGGCGAAGCGATGACGCCGAGTTTTCAGATGGATTTCGGTTATCAGCTGGCTTGTTGTCACCTAACTGTACAAACTTCCAGTCAGGGAGAACTGGCACCGTTGACTGAAGAATAATGTTTGAAGACGCATACGCCCTCAGTACTTGCGTGGAATGTGGTATAGTGTACTTAAGGGTGCGATCATCACGGCGCTGCTGCACCAGCTCATCGATTGTGTTGAGCTGCGCTTTTTCTTGTAAAGCTACGACCGGTGTTATTCGTGGAAGCATGTAATAGTCCTTACTTAGATCTATTGAGTGCCATTTTGATCATCCGCTACAGAAATAAGCTAAGGCTAATCCCGAATGCGACATGTCCCCTTTCTTCCCTTCCGTTTTCATAATTCTTGGAACCCAAATTTCGCAAAGGAACAACATATTCAAAGAAGGGTCTATCTCCCGGACAGCCTAAGCTTACGTTTACAGGATGAAAAGTGAGCCCTTCAATACCGCGCACCTTTTACATGGCTGCCACTCACTACGAAATGAGAAATGGTTTTGTACCGTCTATACGCTCCTGGCGTTTTCATTGGTTCTCGTGTGTTCACTACCGCGGTACCTTTCTTCGCCAGCCATTATGCTACAAATGTTGAGGAGCGCGATCGTAAACTGTGTCAAAGTGAAGTGCGCCTGACGGCTGCGTCGCTCGTATCTGCTAGACAGGGGCGGAGCAATGGCAGGATATGCCCTTTGTTCCTATGCGCTAAAACAATGTCTGTTTAATGCTCGATGCGATGTGTATGTTGTGTGGCGTGATTTAGCAAAGATGATGTTTCGTAAATTTCAAATGTAAAGGAAAATAGTGGAACGAACGAGGGACGTTAATTTCGATCGTGGAATTGGCAGATGATGGACTTCATCGTACTGCACTGTATCTCTCTTGGATCACCTATCTGCGCTACACTTGTTGCGTCTTCAACCACCAAAACCGATTTTAACTTGTCAACGCATCATCTACCGACCTCCAAGGTTCTTCAGCATATGAACCCCTCTGAGTTTCCTGCTGTTCCTCCAGCGCCTTCCTTAGCTGCTCCTACCACCGCCTCAACCCTTTACCGCCATGCGTCGACAGCACCGCACTGACACGTAAGCCGCCTCACCTTCATTCTACCTGGCTACCAACACAACTCACGTTATCAATGAACACTCATGAACTGGTGAACGCCTTCGTTTTTTTTGTTTTGCGTGTAGGGATTCATACGTTAGGCTTCCAAATGGCTCACAAATTTATGTGGGTAGTGTACCATTTTTGTCTTTTTGAATGTCTTTTTTCAACTAGGCTTCGTTCTGCTTTTCTAACCTGGTCTGGCTCTCGCTACTTCAAAACCTCAGGCGACCGTTGTCCTCCTCGGCGGCGGACATTAGCGACCGATTTCTTGCAAGCCTCCATGTGCCCACTCTAGACAGTCGGAAATGGCCATTTGCGACAATTGTTCCTCTCCTATTATGTCAACAGAGCCTATGAAACTGGTGTACCGTGGTTGGGGCTTGTGTTTTTTATTCCCGCGCTGCGCAAAACCTACCATCGTGCCGTTCAATATCATGAACCTTCCGGCAATATTCTACATTGACATGTGGTGTCCTTCCGGTCTCGCCACATGTCGGACTAGTGTAAACAAGGAAGCGCATTCGCAGTGTTTCAGTGAAGCGTATCGAAAGAACAGGCACCTCGACGACGTCTGGCTTGTGAGTGCAACCCAGCTCGACTTGGCAGTAGTTGGTGACAAGTCATGTACGGTTCTCCGAAAGATGATGGCTATGAATTCTGGAGCAACCGTTGGAAGGACGCCCAGGCAACTTGGCAGCGCTCTGGCGTAATGGAGTAAGTGCGTCGCTAGCACGTAAATGAAAGGGAACCTTTAATGTCTGTTCAGTTCAGTTCAGTCGTTCAGTCGTGTCCGACTCTTCGTGACCCTATTGACCATGTCACGCCACGCTTTCCGGTCTCTCACTATCTTCCTAACATCACATAACTTCATCTGCAGTGCCTCGAGGATGCCATCTAACCATCGCGTTCACTGCCTACCCCTTCTCCGGCGACCCTCAACCTGTCTGTTAATGTCTGTTAGCGATTGAATAACGCTAGTTGACGCTAGTGCGTGTAGCCGCGTAACAAAACTCACGGGCATAGCTTTAAAATTATTTTAGCATTTTATATATCCTTAGGCTCGTCGCGGATTTTGGCGAGCTGTATATTAGCGCCTGGATAAACTTCGAGACTGTTTGCCACAGTGGGGTCAAGATTATAATATTCTGGTTGTTCGTTTTACTAAAAGATAACATTTTCCGGCTTTTAGGCATTGCCTCGAGCCCTCCTTGCAAAGGTGCACTCTGAACAGCATTTTGTATTATCTCTATCTGAAAGGTGTATGCATTATGATAAATGCCTCTTTTTGGCCAAGTGGCCCAGCCATAAAAAAATTGAATGAAACACAGAATCGAAATGTAAAAGTGTAGTAGAACTCATGACTACTCCTCTTCAATATTGCCACGTGCCTAGCGCCGCACGACTGCCGTGCTTGGTGCCGACGACGACGAAGCGGTTATGGGCTCGAGAGGCGGGCTGGTTCTGGACTCTGTTAACGGAAGTATTCACGACGAGCAGAACGCGGCAGACTACGCTGACGGGTGACGTACTCGGTGATATCCTGAGGCCACTGACCAGGCCGTGGACGAGGGCTGTAGGGAGAAAATCCTCCAAGACCCATCTGGCGATAAGGGCACCACCGATAGAGGTGACCTGCCTCTCCACAGTGGTAGCACAGAGGGCGTTTATCTGAAGTGCGCCAGAGATCAGTCTTCCGGAACGCCTGGAGCCGATCCGCCCAGAGGGACAGCGGTTTCGCAGGGCGCACAGCGACCTGAGGTGGCTTGTAAGGCGAAGGGGCAGGAAGCAGGGCTGGGCGGAGTATGACATCAGCATAAGTCGTCGGCTGGGTGAGGCGCAGGGGTGGCGGTGGATCGACCGTACTTATCGGTGGCGTGAGTGCGTTCTGGACCTCCTCACGGATGACGCTGGCCAGAGAAGCCGTGCCAGGAGAAAATGTCCCATGAAGTTGCTGGAGCTCCTCGCAAACCACGGTGCGAATGAGGTCGCGAAGAGAGCTCAGATTTATCCCGGGAATATAGTCGGTGCGGTCAGTCGGTGGCAGTGCGGAGATGGAATTCAGTGGCCGAGCGTACTGGCTGCATCGCTGCTGTAGCAGTTTTTCCATGATCACAGATTCAGCCAGAAACGCCGCGACGGCGATGGCCGGGTTCCGCACGAGGTGAGAGAAAAGCTGGTTTTGCCTTCGTGCATCAGGTGCAGCAGCTGCTTCTCCTCACTCATGGACGGGTCGGCGCGAAGGCAAAGACGCATGACGACTTCAACGTACATTGCAACCCCTTAATTCGGACCCGGAACTCGAGAGGTCAGGGTACCCTCGGCGTTCTCCCGGCGGTCACTGTTGGCGTACGTATCGACGAGCCGGCTTTGGAAGGCCGGCCACGTACAGAATGGGACCTCGCGCAAAACAATATATAATTATGTTCTAAATGTGAGAGAGAGTCTATGCAAGAAGTCTTGCTGAACAATTTGCGGCAGTTCCTCGTTAAGGTGTTTAGGCATCAGTATTTTACGGCTGTACTCTCTTTTGCATAGAAGGAATATAAGTTATTTGATTTGATTTGAAGTGCTCATTGCATTCGCAAGGTAGAGTTTTCGATACAGTTGGTTTTGGAGGGTGATAAAAAAAAATCATAGGACAGGACTGAGCGGCCGCGTGCGATTTTCACTGCTTCGCTCCTTGCCTCTTGTCCCTCGTGCAAGAGAAGGGGTGCTGCTCATGTGGGCCTTTCACTTTTCTGCGGCTGTGTCCCACCCCTGAACTGTTCCGTTACCGTTGGACCTAGATGACGATGGATTCGGCATCCGGAAGTATGCACGTTGTCTTCAGTGGATCAACTGCAGGCGGAGCTATACTAGTCGACAGAAAATGGCTTTTTGTTGTGACCTGATGTCCAGGTCCATTGTCTATGTGAATCAAACCACTTAAACAGCTAGCTGCCCTTAGTGCAGGATTATATGTGATTTTTGATTTCATTCCTTCTTTATATACATTGTAGAGTTGTGCGCAATATTAATCAAAACGAGAACATTTTGTCCGCTTCAGTGACATTCGATCCCACATATGTAGCCAAGCAGAGAGCTCAAGAAATCAAACATTGCCAGCCCCGCTGGGGTGTTGCGGCGACTACTATTCCCAAGAATGCGGGTTCGAATCCCGGTCCAGGCGGCTGCTTTTCGATGGAGTCGAAAGGAAAGGGAGTCGAAAAGAAAGGCGCCCGTATGCTGTGCGGTGCCAGTGGACATTACAGAATCCCAGGGAATCGAAATTTCCGGAGTCCTGCACTACGGCGTCTCTCTTAGCCTCAGTCTCTTTGAGAAGTTAAACCCAAAAACCAAACAAAACCAAACCCCACATTGCTAAATCATCGATCAGTACCTACAACCAGGAAACAGATACATCTGCACGATACAAAACAAAAAACGAAATCAGATTTTCTGAGTTCTACTAGGAACATGGATATGGCGAAAGGAAAGCTACATTTTCTACGTGATGCGTATACAATAGGTGCGTAAAGGTAGCAGTGATGTAGGACATGAAGTTAAATATGGAAGTTGAGTTTCAGAACATAGAAAATGCCAAACTTCTTGCTGTTGAAGTGTGTAAGTAGAAACATTGTCTGCTTAATTGGCAAACTCCAAAATCAAATATCCATTTCTAATGACAGACTTCTTGTACCTAACAATTAAAGAATTGTTATATAATTATCACCGGCACAATACTGAAACGTTCGAACAGTTCATGAATATGGGCTTACAATGGCAATGTAACTGATCGCCGACTTATGCAGAAGAATGTGTTTATATATATATAGGATGCGAGAACATTTAACATAATAGACGCTTTAAAAAACTATAGAGCGAAGTGTACGCTTCATTTAAAGAAACATTTATTGAACTCGACGTTTCGACCAGAAGCTGGCCTTCATCAGGAGGGCGAATGTAAACGATTCGGGTAGATTCTAAAGGCCAAGAGCGGAAAAAAAAAAAACAGGTGGCGGAGAGGCAAAGAGGGAAAGAGGGCTTAGCAGGAGGGAAATACAATGGTATTGTTGGGGTAAAGAGCAGGTGCAGATGGGGAGTGAAGAAACCTGCAGGTGGAAAGTAAAAAAAAAAAAGAAAAACAACACAGCACATGAGAGGAAGTAGAGTAACAGGTAACAGGTATGACCACAGGCGACGAAAGCAGGCATTGTGGGGCGTTCAATGTGTGTATGGTGGGGGAGGCTGACATTCCTTTGGGCTACTTTCAGTAAGCTTGACTTGGCATTTTGGGTGACTTTGAGGAAGTAATTACAGGGTAACTGAACTTTGAAGTGGAGAAAGGGTGCCAGGGCTTTCATTTATACCGGCCTGTAGGGCATTAAATTTAAAAATACAGTACGATTCTCGTTGTTCCCGTTCGCGGTTACTACGGAAGCCGCTCTGGAGCAGGATAACTTCGAGTTTGTCGAATTCGTGACTTTTTTGTTGAAGGTGTTTGGACAGGGGAAGGTGGGGGAGAGATTTAGTGTGCGTGCGATGGTTATTGAATCGACTCTCGGAAGGGGTTCTCGGTCTGCCCTATATATTGCATTTGGCATTCGCCACACTCGAGCATGTATACCACGTTCCTGGAGTCACAAGTAAAGTTTCCGCGAATGGACTGTTTAAATTCAGTGTGTGTGCTCTTTGCCGTGGTCGTTGTTTGCAAACTTGGAATCTATTGTTTCCACATGGCAAGCAACCCACAGGATCTGCTTTATCGACAGTAGAGTGGACTACATAATTTTGTAAATTTTTTGGTCGTCTGTATGTAACCAGCGGAACCACAGGAAAGCTTTTGAAGAGGCGATCACTCGTTTCGATTATGTTAAAGTGTTTTGATTTTTAGTATTTTGTTGATGTTCGGAAGGTTGTTTGCGAAAGTTAGGATCAGATTTGCGCGGTGTTCACTTTTTGTTGCTTTCCGGCCTTCAATTAATCCCTCTTTTCGGATGACATGATCAATAACAAGGGGCGGATAGTGTCGGTGTTTCAGAACCTTCCGCATGCGGTTAGAATTTTCTGCAAAATCTTCTGAGCGTGAGCAGATTCGTTTTAATCTTATCGCCTGAGAGTAAGGAATGGATGTTTTGCAGTGGCGCGGGTGGCAGCTTTTAAAATGAAGGTATTGTTGCCTGTCAGTGGGTTTTCTGTAGACATTGGTGATTAGTGTACCCTCGTCAATTTGAATTAATACGTCCAGGAAGTTAAATTGAGTGGAGGAGTAGGTATTTGTGAATGAGATGTTGGAATGTATGTTAATAATAGAGGTAATGAATTGGATGAGTTCGTGCGCGTTTTCAGTCTATATGATAAATATATCGTCAAGAAAGCGTTTATAAAAAGCAGTGTTTTTTGGGGTACGAGCGTAGGAAGTCCGATTCAATGTGTTCCATGAATATATTGGCATAGTTTGGCGTCATTTTTGTTCCCATTGCTGTGTCACTGGTTTGAAGGTAATACGAGTTATTGAATTCAAAGGAATTGAGTTTTAGAACAAGATTAGCGAGTGACGCAATGGCGGAAGGGCTAGGGGAGTTTGGGGATTTGTGTTTTTCATAGGATGTGATTAGAGCTTTGATCCCGTCCTCGTGCGGAATGTTCGTGTATAGGGACACCACGTCAGGGGTAACTAAAAGGGCACCTTTAGGGACATTGAATTTAGATAATCCTTTCAGAAAGTGATTAGTGTCGTGTATGTACGATGTATGTTTGGGAGGGATATGCTTGTTGAGCGAATCGATGTAGTATTGGTTCTGTGAGCGTGCCAATGCCGGATACGATTGGTCGACCGGGATGATTTTCTTTGTGCACTTTCGGGAGCATGTAGAAACACCCTGGGGATGGAGCATTTGCCTCTAGTGCCTTACTTATTCGTGGTGGTATTTCCCCTATCTCGATGAGCTGCTTTAGAGTTTGTGCTATAATTTTCTGGTGTTCGGCCGTGGGATCTGATTGCAGTAATTTATAGAAATTGGCGTTGTTAAGTTGGCGATATCGCTCGTTAATGTACTCGTCTTTGTTTAAAATTACTGTACCCCCTGCTTTATCGGCAGGTTTTATGACGATGTTCGTTCGCTGGCTAAGTGATAATAAGGCGTTACGTTCTTTCTTTGAAATATTAGAGGGTCCGGGTTTGTACGTCTCGACTCGAAAGCGCGAAGGATGTTCCACTGTACAGCATTTATGTACAGATCCAGATGCTTTTCCCTACCAGATCCAAGGATCCACTGTTCCTGAGACCGGGGAAATGAGACCGAATTACAGCTAGGTGTTTCAAAAAAATATTCCTATTGGCCTCGAGATCGAGCAGAGTCGCCACTTTGCGGCTCAGCGGCGAAACCTACTCGGTGTGGATGCGTTTTCGCGCCCTTGCCAGCCCGCAGTGATTTACGCGCGCGCATGCGGCATGTACACGAGTGCTTTTGTTTGTTTCGCAGTTCCTGTGAGCTTTTGCTTACGTATATGCCTCTTGCAAAACGAATATGAACAGTCTATAACCCCACGCTTCATTAAAAAATATATACTTGTCCGTATCGAGCATGTCATGCTCGGATAAGGACATCATCCATCGCGGTCTTCGGCGCTTGAGATCCTTTGACATGCAATGTCTCAAACGAAGTGGTACTGCCTTTACCGCCGTGTCAAAGCAAAACAGGTCGTTGCCGTCAATAAAAGTTAATGTAAACGCTCAGAAATCGCATATTCCAGTTTCTGTTTGGAATACCGCAGCTACTAAAACATATGCCACCGCAGACTACTTCATAAAGCAGAATGCAGTTTGAACAGACCACTCTAAGCCTACTATGCCGTCTGTATACGCACGATAGAGTTGTGTGAGCACTTCTTTTTTTTTTTTTTTGCTTTTAAACCTCTGTCGCAGTGTCTCAAGGGCGCTCGACTGCTTATTTCGAGAAAGGGGGATTCAATCACGACTGTTTCGAAAGGCGTTCCTCTGCTGTGGGATTTGACTGCACAATAAACAATCCCACGTGGTAACGTGGTAAATGTGGTGTTAATAATGAGAAAAAAAACGACACAAAACCAGCCTTTGCAATAATCTGTCATAGCCGATGCCACTTTCATGCGTTAAACCCAGGCCAATATGCATTTCTTTTCTTTTTTGTTTTTGTTGTTGAAGGCTTCTGTGCATCCGTAAAAGTTTTAGTGAGCACATTTTGCTTTAGAGAAATGCTCGAATGTTTAGGAAACATATTCACTGCACCTAATTGTTACCCTAAATATTACATAATACACCTAGATTAATGTACTTTACTTGTAGCCTATTTTAATCATTATAATCCCTTTTCGTCCAAGTGCTGTCTTCCGATTAAACTCGTCATTTCTGACAAGGGGAGTAAAACAGCTTCATGCGGGCTTAAATATCAGTGTTTAGTTCGGGAATAAATACATTTTTATAGTCGCATGATAAGATGACCTCAATTTCTTTCGGAATAGTTTTATATCCGGCATTTGTTTTGGAAGCAACCCTAATATTTTACTTTGCATAAGATTTAGTCACTGCTAAATAATTAGTGATAAACAAATTTTCAGCCTGTAAAATTGCTTCCCAGAACATGACAGTGCCCATGCGCAGTTTATAACGATGTCTTCGCAGTGAGTAATTCGTAGCTTGCACTTTAACATTAATTGTAAATTCTCTCAAGTGTGCAAACGTTCTCTCACACGGTGAAATGTATTCGCATTGCAAAACAAAATAATTACAATACTAATTTACCGTTATATATTAACATCACACCCATCACAAATCCCTTATACTTTCCTCGGTTTCAGAAAATAGTTTACAGCTAGTGGCGCATGCAGTAATACACTATTACGTTGTATGACAGTTGCCACAAAAAGCATCTCGGCCAATTCAATCCACTCAGCGCTGTACACGTGAACGATCAGCTTTCCTGTGCGGCGAGGTTTCCTGTATAGTGTCGGCGTGATCTCATTTTTGGTGAATACATGTGCGTGGTTGTCTGGGCCAGAGTTGATGTGCACTCAGTCTAAAGCAACTCGCCATGCAGTGCGCAGCCAATGCTACATTTAACCTGCTTAATCCTCGAGTCAAGTACGATATAGTGAACCAGGCTTTCTCGATTCAATCTAGAGTACTGCAGGTCAGAGCACGAACTTTGTATCTGCGTGGGCTTGACACTAAATTCGCCACTCTCACTCGCATGAGACACGCGCAAACTGTTTAAAAGTCGATAAGAAAAACTAAGCTGTTATTAGGCAGGCCCAAGCATTAGGCCCGTGAGCGCGGTACAGCGCAAGAGACGTACAAAGTAAATCTAGTAGATTGGTGGTTGCGTGCTTTGTTTTCCTAAAATCCGCTCTTCTTCTGCTGCATGGGCGAAATCCTTTTTCTTTTTTCTGCAATATTGCAGAAATACTGCAGAAGACACGTTTTCATCGCCAACAAACCCTCCGTAAACTCGGAAGCAGACCTACGCAGCGTGCGTTTCTGCGAGCGCCGCCGGCTGCCGATCCACACTACCGGAGTGACGATGGCGCCACCTCTAGGTCGATGTCGTGGCGAATAGTCTTAGGGTTCGCGAAAAATTGTCTAGATCCTTAAGTAATTTATATTCATCATAACGTCTCATATTTGGGCAGAATTTTAATCCACGGGATAGGATTGCTTTTTCTTTCGGGATAAGTAATGCGTTCGAGTAGTTAATAATGTTGGGCTGAAAGTGTGGTCTGTCTGGTGTTTGGTTAGATTGGTTTAGGTGGGTTCTTGAATCTTTTACTATATAATTAGAGTGATTTATACTGTTACTCGGTTGTGGTGTGCGTCATGCTCGAGATATATATATATGTATATATATATATATATATATATATATATGAAAAGGGACGTTATCTCTTTGAAATTGTTCACACTTCTTCGTCCAAATTTCTGTGTTTCTCCTGGACTGGAAGACCTCAAGCTCGTTGGCCTCAGTTGTTGATAGTGTCATGTTGTGACGCACCCGCCCCTCCTCCCGACTCAGTGATGCCGACGATCTCCTCGCAGTGATCTATGGTTATCTTCAAAAGGCTAAGTAAAGCATTATGAAGTTCTTGGCTCCAAGCCAATTTATGGGGATTTGAAAAGTGGAAAACTATAGCCTGCTTCTTAATCGTTTCTCGTAGTTCTTTCAACAAGCCTTATTGTGGGATAGAGCAGTACATGTCTTCAATATCGAGTGAAAATCCAGAAAGTCTCTCCTTATCATATTCCTTGTTGTCAGATATTATCTCCTCAGAGTTTTTTTATTCTATAGGGATCATCCACATGTACTTAGCCGAGGTGCTTGACCAAGTATTCCGAGACTAGAATTTGCCACCTGTGTGTGCGCGGAAAGGTTTGTCATGTTTGTGTGCTTTTGCACTGAAGAATACCGACAAGGTATCATGTCTAGTGTCCTTAACCGTGCGGCAAAGCTGCCTCAGTTTAGTTTCCTCGAGAATCCGTACAACCTTCCTGTTAGCAGCTTGTAAGTCCTTAGGTTGCCCTTTTCGAAAGCTCTTGTTCATGGCCGCCAGAGTCTTTGCTCCGTAATTGATAGAATCCAATACAACAAAACCGTCTTCTTTATCCGAAAGCAAAAGCTTGAATTCCTTGCTCTTCAGTTCTTATTTACTGTTTCAAATCGGAACTTGCATCTTCCAAGTCCTTTTATGCGGTTCAAACAGTCAATCCCTTCAGCCACAATTCGGCTGGCCTCTTCTTCATGAGCTTTTTCTGTGACATGTGATTCTGATCCCTCTAAAGAAGCTTGGGACAACGTAAGGAACAAGCAAGGCCGTCGAATGTGCCGGCGTTGCCAAAAGTCTCCATGGCCTGCAGCACGCGAATTGACTTCCACCATTCCTCCCACTTATTCAATCTTATCAGCCTCAGCCTCTGCGACATGTCTTACAATGACAAGCTTCCCTGCGGCGTCAACCTTAGGGGGAAGAGCGAACTTAGGCTCATGTTCTAACACTTCCGTTGCATTGGCAGACAACTGTACATTACCTACAGTAACTACAGGATTTTTTCGCACTGGAACGGACTTTTAGCTTTTTGGTGCAATTCGTTACCAGAGGAAGAAACCATACATTTCACATAAGCTCAGTACAAACTCGTGTGGAATAATAACAGCTTCTAAATGATAAGTCGTCCGCGGCTCTCACCTTCAGAAATTCGTTCAACAGGCGAATCTGTCTCCATAACTCTGAGCGTAAAATCTTCATCACCTTCCTTCCTGTGGTTAAAGCTAGCAAAAAGCAGTTGGAAGACTAGTGGCTTAAAATCGGAAAAATGTCATAATGCTAATATTGTTGAAATAAATAGTCAATAAACGGAAGGCTGGTATAGTCAACCGATCTAAAACAATATTCAAGATATACAAAAATATGAGCATGATAGCAACTGCTACGACCTAGTTTCAAAGGGTATGCTCCTATATTCCATCCATCCATCCATCCACCCACCCACCCACCCATCCATCCATTCACCCATCCATCCATCCATCCATCCATCCATCCATCCATCCATCCATCCACCCACCCACCCACCCAC
>JAJIZL010124475.1:206493-254790 GCA_023969395.1 Amblyomma maculatum
ATCCATCCATCCATCCATCCATCCATCCATCCATCCATCCATCCATCCATCCATCCATCCATCCATCCATCCATCCATCCATCCATCCATCCATCCATCCATCCATCCATCCATCCATCCATCCATCCATCCATCCATCCATCCATCCATCCATCCATCCATGCATCCATCAGTACTTGCCTGCACAACCCCGCCCACTATGCCACTATGCTTCCATTGCGGAGAAGCAGGCCACGTCTACCGTCGCTGCCCTTACCGCGAGCTTGGTCTTCGCGGTTTCCAGCGGAATGCTCCCCGTCCGGAGTTCGGCGAGCAACCCCGCGATATCGCGGATTATCTGCGCCGTTCACCACCACCCGACCAGTCTTCACGTCGCGACATTCACTCGACACCGTCCCGCCGGTACGATTATCCCCTTCGCAGCAATCGACGACAAAGCCTGTCCCCTCATCGGGAAAACTAAGCCCGCCGACGTCTGGAGGTGACGTTGCCGAACCCGTCCCTGTTAAAGAGCCTGCACGTTTTTCGCCCCGCTCCCCCACGCGAACCGACGATCAACTCGACGACCTTCCCGACGAACTTCGCGTCGAACGTCTCGCCGAACTTCCCGCCGAGCTTTCCGACGAGCTTTCTGACAAACTTCACGACGAACTCCCCGACTTAGCTTTCGACGACCGTCGCGCCACAGTGTACAATAACCTCGATGTTGTGATCGACGGATAAGACGTGACGGCACTTGTTAACACTGGTGCAGACTATTTTGTTATGAGTGGGAAGCTATGCAGCCGACTTCGCAAGGTAACGACGCAGTGGGATGGCCCCGATATCAGAACCGCTGGAGACCACCTCGTGAGACCAATCGGCAGATGCACTGCTCGTATTGAGATTAACGGTCTTAGGTGCCCGGTTACCTTTGTTGTACTATTGAAATGTTCCAGAGACATTATTCTCGGCATGGATTTTTGAGTGATTGCAGCACTGTAATCGACTTTACCGACCGCCGCCTCACGCTTCGTCAACCTCGATATACCTCGGCGCAAACAAAGCCCCAAGTTTGCACGGCACGCGTCTTGGCGGAGCACGTAACCGTACCGCCCCAGTCTAGCTTATTTCTCCCTGTCACGTCCCACCACGTTGCTTCTGGCGAAGTTCTGCTGGAAGGAAATGCTCAGCTGCTTTTTGAACGGGGTCTTGGTGTTGCTCGAGGTCTCGCACAGCTGAATACTGGCTGCGTACACGTCCTAGTCACCAATGTTTGTGGCACTCCACAGAGCCTTACGAAAGGCACGGCTCTTGGTACCATCCAGAGCATTACCGCCCCTATTCAAGTTTTTGCCCTGTCCGAAGGTGCTTTCTCCTTCTTCTCTTTGCAGCAGAACGATGCACCTTTGGGTGTAAGCATTGCACCTAATCTCTCTTTGAGCGAGAGGGCCAAATTGATAGAGCTGCTTGCAGAATTCCAAGACTGCTTCTCTACGTCATCCGGAGTTCGCCATACGACCATTGCCAAACACAGAATAATTACCGATGACGCTGCTCACCCTGTTCGTCAGTCGCCTTACCGAGTTTCTTTCAAAGAACGTGAAGTTATTCAGAACCAAGTGCAAGAAATGCTGGCCGACGATATAATCCAATCCTCACACAGCCCATGGGCAGCTCCAGTGGTACTAGTAAAGAAAAAGGATGGCACTCTTCAATTCTGTGTTGACTATCGCCGCCTCAACAACGTCACCAAGAAGGATGTTTACCCCTTCCTCGCATTGATGACGCACTTGATCATCTACGACATGCCCGTTACTTTTCATCCATAGATCGAAAAAGTGGTTTCTGGCAAATCGAAGTTGATGAGCGCGACCGAGACAAGACTGCTTTTATCGCCCCGGATGGTGTATATGAGTTTAAAGTGATGCCGTTTGGCCTCTGTACCGATCATCTTCGCCTGAGAGCAGTACTACAAGCTATAAGAAGCGCAGGCCTCACTCTGAAGCCAACAAAGTGCAAGTTTGCCTACGATGAATTGAAATTTCTTGGCCACGTCATCAGTAGCGCGGGTGTTCGTCCAGGTCCCGATAAAACAGCCGCCGTCGCCTCCTTTCCTACACCATCGGACAAGAACGCCGTACGGAGGTTTCTGGGCCTCTGTGCTTACTATAGGCGCTTTGTTCCCAACTTTTCTCATGTCGCTGCACCACTTACTCATCTCACGAAGAAGAACGTCGCTTTCCAGTGGGCGGATGAACAGCAGCGTGCATTCGACCGCCTTAAACAAAGCTTTCAGACCTCCCCTGTACTCGGGCACTTTGACCAGGACGCCGAGACTGAAGTTCATACAGACGCCAGCAACAAGGGCCTCGGAGCCGTGCTCACTCAAAAACAGAACGGGACCGAGCGTGCAATCACTTACGCAAGTCGAACATTATCGAAGGTGGAGACTAACTACTCGACCACTGAAAAAGAATGCCTCGCGGTAGTTTGGGCAATTGATAAGTTCGGACCCTACTTGTACGGACGCCCATTTCAGGTGGTTACCGACCATCACTCTCTATGTTGGCTCAGCACTCTGAGAGACCCTTCAGGGCGACGTGCACGGTGGGCCCTTCGGTTGCAAGAATTGGATGCTACTATAGTTTATAAGTCCGGTCGCAGGCACACAGATGCTGACTGCCTCTCGAGAGCCCCTATAGAGTCAGCATCTGACGGTCAAGACGACGAGTATGAAGATGCTTTTATAGGTACCATAAGCACGGTCGATATGGCAGCGCGGCAGCGACATGACACTGAACTCCGTTAAGTAATCGCCCATCTGGAAGGTCAAGAAAGCACCATTCCACTCGTCTTCTTGCGCGTTCTACCCGCATTACATCTTCGCAACAATGTGCTATACAAAAAGAGCCTCGCGGCCAGCGCGAGGTCTTGGCTACTGGTTATTCCGGCTGACCTATGTAATGCAATTATGGACGCCTGTCATGACGACCCAACTTCCGGGCATTTAGGATACAGCCGAACACTCGCACGAATTCGTTCTAAGTATTACCGTCCTCAACTTGCTAAGACTGTTCGTCACTATACCAGGACCTGCCGCGAATGTCAAAGACGTAAGACTCCACCCGTACAACCCGCAGGACATCTTCACCCAATTCCGCCGCCTATGACTCCGTTCCAGCAGGTAGGCATGGACCTGCTCGAACGTTTTCGTACGTCCAACTCGGGACACCGCTGGATTGCTGTTGCTACGGATTATCTCACACGGTATGCTGAATCGCGAGCTTTACCTTCTGCAACAGCGGCTGATGTTGCGAAGTTTTTCGTCGAGTCCATCGTCCTCCGTGATGGTGCTCCCGAAGTCCTGATCACAGATCGCGGTGCCGCGTTCGTGTCCCAGCTAATGGCAGAGATCTTGCATTTAAGCAACACGCACCACCGCAAAACTACCGCATACCACCCTCAAACGAATGGGCTCACTGAGCGCCTTAATAAGACTATGGCCGACATGATATCTATATATGTGTACGTCGAGCACCGTACATGGGACGACATTCTTCCCTACGTAAGTTTCGCTTATAACACCGCAACTCAGGGAACAACCGGGTTTTCGCCGTTCCGCCTGGTGCATGGCCGAGAAGTGATTACCATGCTTGACGCCATGCTTCCCCATGAGCCGGAGGCCTACTCTTACGACGATGTCCAACTGGTAACCAGCACGCGGAAGAAGCCCGACAGTTGGCACTACTACGCATCCAAGACCGCCAGCACGTCGATGCACGCAGGTACAACCTCCGGCATCGTGAAGTTCATTTTGCACCTGGTGATAAAGTGTGGGTGTGGACTCCCGTTCGCCGTCGCGGTCTCAGCCAGAAGCTCTTAAAACGTTACTTTGGCCCATACGAGGTCGTTCGCCGTATAAGCGACGTGAATTACGAGGCGATTCCGATTGTTCCGAGCACATCTCGTCAGCCCCCTCATCCTGAAGTGGTGCATGTGGTTCGCCTCAAAACATACTGTGAACGCTAGAACCACGTATTCTGACTCTGAGCTATGTTCGATTTAACGTTTCAGTTACGCTGGAGCGCGCATCGGGACGATGCGCCTTTCAGGGGGAGGAGTAACCCGCGCTAACCGTGTCAGTTCTAGAGGGAGAAGAAGACGAAGTTCTGCGGAGTGCGCGTGGTTCTGGGCCGCCGCTGTGTTTGCCTGGTCAAGCGCCTGCTCTCTGCCTCCTGTGCCTCAATCCGGTCCTTTGACCCTGTTCTTCTGAACTGCCGTCCGAGTAGCGATAGAACCCGTGACAGTATATGCTTAGTATAGGTACTCGCATCACGCATTTTGACCAGCCGAATCTATTATAACATCCAAGTGTTGCCAGTCATTCTTTTATATCAAACTTGCACCCGCGTGTCTTGAACGGTTTTGAAGAAAACAAAATTGGACATGGTATCGAATATTACAATCGCAAGCAGAATGATGTCTGCAAGCACAACTGCCTTACCTCAGGAGGGATTCGTCATTCGACGTACGACAAGTTTCCTTTTTTACGCAATATTTATTTTCAACCCTAAAGCCTTATTACGACATCAAATATTTATGACCTATATTTTAGGGGAATAGCTGTGAAGTAAATCGTGTTTTTTTATTAGGCCCGCCCTTCAGCATGTTTGTTTACGAACAATTATAAATTCCGCAGAATTTCTCCTTTTTACGCAAAATATTCAACTCCTCTGCAATCGCATTGTATTGATTGTGATGCGGTAAGAATTCTTGAGATAGACGTAAATCTATTGCAACGTAGCTAGGGGGTAAAGCGTATTTCACTACAAGTAAGGACAATGTGATGAGCTTCATGCATAAATTTAGGAAAGATCTCTACCACAAAGATCTCTTGGCAGCAATGCCCTTTTCTTTCATTGAATAGCTTGATAAATACAGACAGTGGAGGTTATCATTGATGTTGTGAACATTTTGTTGAGTTCTCTTATTTACAGCTTTTTTAAACCCAATACAATTCGCAGTACAGGCCGTCTGCTATGGCTATTGAAGAAATATCAAGATAAATCCGCGCTTAGTCGCTCGGCACAGTCTGCCATAGAATAATTGGTGGACGCGGAACCTGACTTCCAAGTTTGTGAAAAATGTTAGTGAATGTTTTCTTTCCTACGTTTACCTTCTGAACGCAGCAGGCACGCAAAATAGGCTTTATCGATTGGAGCTGAGGTACAGTTTCAATATTTGTTGCTCTAACTTGTTTCTGCATGCAACTCTCGTTAGCAGTCTGCATGAAAACTGCCATCTTTCTCAATGCTGCAATGAGGGACCATCGCTGTGATCGGAACATTGGCGTCCCCCACAGATGAGTAAATGGGAGTGCACTTCCGGTCAGAGCTGGAGAGGAGAGCATGTAGTCTTTTCAATCAACTCGTCTGCGCGTCTATCGCCGTGCATGTGGTGGGGCGCTCTTTGCACGCGTGACTTCACTTTCTTCAAAGCGATGAACTGGCGTCTCTCTGCGACAACTGGTTCGGATGCCCCTGAGAATGTCGCACTCAAACTGTTTTGAGGACCAAAGTTCGCATGTGCGAATCCTTCTTGCACGTATATAGTTGAATGACATTAGAGGGGGTCACTGCTGGCTCGACGTGGCTGGCACCACTTGAAACAGGGTGGCCCAAGTGGTGAATGCCAAATTAGACGGCACCACTTATTCCAGGAGGACCATGGGGTGGCTGCCATCTTGAGTGGCACCGCGTGACCTAAGGGGGACCGGATGGTAGTTGCAAAATTGGGTGGCACCCCGTGACATAGTGTTGGCGCCCTCTCGGATTGCTAGGGTGGCAAACAATCATGTTGAGCACAGCTTCAGACAGAAAAAATTCTAACTCAAGCCATTGATAGCCACGGGATACGTCAGCCACCTTCACTTTGGAGCCGTCGCCACACCGACTGAAATAGCAGAACTGGGGGAAGAGCTTCCGCTCCTAAAATATCGAGTTCTCCTGCCGGAAACAAAAACATCAAGGTAATACAGCTGCGCCGTGAAAAAGCATCCCTCGTGACACTTATTCTTCTGGCGCTCTGTTGCTGATCCGCAAGTTGCCATCTGGTGATGACATCTATTTAAGCAACGAAAGAAATATTGAGCCCACTGAAGTATACTAGAGTGCTGCTTTTTTGTGGGCCTTCGTTCACTTTTTTCCCGAGAAACATTTATTGGTTGTCATTTTTCATTCCACATAATTTTGAACACAGATTAGAAGCCATTAAAGGAACACAACGTAAATATTGGGATGTAGCCACTTCTCAGCGAAGACATAGATAGACCACACTGTGCGACATGAGGAAACTGTCAATTTGCATTTGAACAACAACGTCTCCTTTGTGCAGAAAAGCATCCTGCACACTTCTTTCATTAATCTATGTTGACACAGTTTATGCTCCTGAGACCCGCACTAATCAAATCAGGTCGAAACAAATTAAAAAGAATGAGCACACCTCATCATTTAGTAGAAATATAAAATTAAGAATTTTCACTACAATATCATTAAAGACCTCAAATTCATTGCGCTGATAATTGAAGAAGAAATAAAAGATTTGTAGTGTTGGCGCGACGTTTCAAATGAACCGAGCACTGGATTCATGTATGCACGTAGTGTCGTTTAGATGATAAAATTGTTGCACACATTTCATTTCCTTTATTCACCTACTGCAGCCCTCAAGATGCGAAAATTAACAATATATGGTTCGCTCATTAGACACGCACTAGGTGCATTTCCTTTGACCGACTGTGATAATGACTTCATGTCAGTGCTGCCTTGTGGTAAATGAGCTGTGCAGGAGATGCCAATCATTAGGTCATAACGCAGTGTCAGTTACACTGGCCTAGGATGACGTTATATTCATTTATGAGTTGCTCAGCTCTCCACCTTGGTCCTATAGACGCAAGAAACTCGGTCGCTAACTATTGTGCTGAAACTGTACTAAGGATATCTTAGTGACCCACGCTAAAGCATACGACGTAGGTGTCATTAAACGAGGAAGGAGAGAAGCCTCACTGAACAAATGAACTATCGAATATAAAATACGAAAAAGAAATTGACACGCGCAGCAGGCTGTCTGTGAGTTAGCAGTGTTCCTTAGTATCGTAGGAAACAGCTCAGAGATGACAGGTCGTGAACGACTATGTGCAATTCACAAATTAGGGGGACGTTGTTTGCGCAGCCCCATCTTCAGCAACAGATATTAGGAGATCAGCCGAAGAATCCGATCTGTGCTGACCATTTGCTGATCGGATCAAATTATTAGCATAGGCCCTTAGAGGTTTGTGAAACTGCCGAGAGCGTCCAGGTTTCGCTGTAATAATCAGAACCAGAAAATAAAAGAAGTAAACTTCGCTAAAAATATATGGCAAGCCTTAACCACAAGGTATCAAACTCGAGGGATTGACGTATCCTATATTTCTAGCTAATGTGACTAACTGTTAAGCCATACACTTCTGTTTCACCTTTTATATGCGATGCCTTCACTGCCTACATTAAAACTGCTAAACCTGATAGTCCGGACATAGATACTGAAACTGATGACTTTATGGACCTCATGCAGAATAGAATATATTTGGTACACATGTGCTCCTGGTGAGTTATTATTCGACATGCGGGAAATGTAAATTGAAAAAGTATTTAAAGGGAATTTTAACGGGCATTTCAGTTCGCATTTCAATACAAGGTGCAAGCTAGGTATCAATACTGAAAGGAGATACGGCGTACAATATAAAGACACAGAGAAAGACAGCAGTGAAATATCTGGATCCCATATATTTCTCAAAACGCAGGATCCTGTTGGAACACAAAGACGTTGTCCTGGCTGGGAAACGAGACGCGCAAGTGTTCGTTCCACTGCGTGGTAAAGCGCACGAACTCAAGTGGTAAGTTCACGAGGTTCTCTATTCTAGCTTGTACAGAACAACTTTCGCGGACGAAGATAAACGCGTTTCCTCCATTATAGGAAAGATTATCCAATCTGTGCATACATTTTAGGGCGAAAATATAATTGAATATCTGCTTTGTATTGATACCTTTGCGATATTCTTTAAGTCGGGAACCAGTTGCTTTGTATAAAGGCCAACAATCTTATCTGATGCGTATAAGTCGCTGTTGTTTATGAGGGCGAGCAAAAATAGTTTTAAGATAAGAAAATTGTTAAGATGGAGGATGTTAACATTCTCTGGTAGGTAGTACAGGAGTCCTCAGTGGTTACGTGCATATAACAACACTTTATTTTGTACAAAGATAAATACCAACTAAATGAAATTAATTTTTCTAAAATAGGGGTGTAAGATTTTTTTCTCGCCCTTTAAATGCAATACGTGACCATGCATGTCATATCCGTTGCATGAATAAGCCATAGGATTAGGCATCTTTCGCTGCTACTCGTGGACGTTTTACAAGCATCTAGGAATGGGCAGAAGACAGCGTAGAGACAGTGTCCGTCCTTTTTTCTATAGGCTCCATAGAGACCACAGGTCCAGCTTTCTTGACCACCGACGTTAATTGCATGGTAGCTGGAGGATATTGCAGACACATAACGTATTTGGATGGGTGCTCCTAAGCCCAACAAAATCCTTGCCTTTATTATTTACATTTTTCTCTCCTAGACTGTAAAGACAGCCTTAATGCCGATTGGGATTGTTTTTCATTATATCCAACTCTGGCGAGCATCACAAGTGGAAATATGGGGGTATATTGATTGGAATAGTAAAATGTTGCTACTTAGCCAAACACATTTCACACACAACTTCCTGTTGAAAAGTGCACTTACCGAGAATCGCTAGATACCTGAGAGTTCTAAATCACATGAGGAAGCGTACTTACCCATGCATGGCTGAAAGAAGAGCACCCAAACTTGCTTTCCTTCTTGGGCTGTGTATAGACAAATGTCTTGACAGATAATGCGGGTCATTATTGGACAACTCTGCGAGGAGATGCAATCATCTTCAGTATTCATACATTCAGCGCGTGCTCCATGTTTGTTCCGTGCGTCGAACTCATATTTATGACGAGCGCACACGGAAGCGCTGATGTTTGGTGTCCAGCACTGACCCTCTTAATCCAAACCTTTTTTTTTTTTTAATAATTTACCTTTCTACATTTTCATCGATTTTTTTCGTTCAATGGCATATACACTTACAGGATATTTTTGTTTGTATATTTTCGGTATATTATCAGAGCCGAAATGCAGCTTCTAAATCTTATTTTGTGGTTGCGAGTCACCGGATTCTCTGAGTGCAAGGCAGTTTGCTATGCTTCATATTCGCTTTACACCGTCCCACTAAAATGCAGCCCTCAAATTCTGGCTCCAATTTATCTTTTTATGACCTGGCGTATGAGGCCGTTAAGATCGAGACTCATTGAGCAAGAGTTCTTTTTAAGATGGTATATCACGGCAACATTTATAACCTACGATAACCTGCGACGGTGAAAACTGCAACTAATAGTCCGTGCTCGGCTATCGATAACAACCGTTATGAGCATAGCTGTAGTCAGCGGCGGGATAATGCATTGAAATCATTTTTAATAGAAATAGTGCGTTTAATTGAAGGGTTTTTAGCCACAAGCATTACTTATTCCTTTATGGGCTATTTTTGTGAGGCTGACCAGCAGAAACATTCTGTCGCAATGATATCGTCCTTCTAACGCAACTTGAGGCCCACACATTTCAGATGATTTACAAATATATTGTAGCGAGAAACCCGCGGGACACAAGGTCCGAGAAATGCGAGTAAGTGTTGATAGTCCTGAAGTCAGCTGTTGCGAAGAGCGTTACATTGTGTGCTTTTCGAAAAAGAAAGGACAGGAGCATTACTTCGTTATTTCGTAAATATATCGTCATTTCACTTTGTCATGCTAAATGCTCCAGAAAGGAGCACCGTGCGCCTTGGTAGCTCCCAGTTCGCAGTTGCGGCATGACGCGTGCATATATTTATGTGGCAGAATTTCATCGCGTTTTTTTTTTCACTGATAATTCAGGTTCCTGGACTTGGGCAATCGCGTGGTAGGCGTTGAATTTGTGGAACAGTGTGTACAAGAGTACTTTTCGGAGAACGGATTTGACACGCAGACAACCAATTGCCCCGTCACCGACTGCAAGGTTTATCAGGTGAGGAGGGCTCAATTTAACGCAGAGTGCTTGGCATCCACGTCTTCTGGAGCCCTTGACATGTCAATGAGTCAATGAAAATAAAGTTGAGTGCATACTTAGTAGAGATCATTTTCCAGATGATACACAGGCTGCTGAATCTTGTTACGAACATTTTGCGCAGACATATGACTGAGATAAGTTTTACTACAGGCAATCTTACCGTTAGAGCCTAGCGGATAAAGCCGTCACGCCTTAATGTATGCTGACAAAGAGTGATTGCGTGTTCTATCCTTTGGGTCTTTGAAGTAAGTGATCCAGATGCAAATCATGAAATACCTTTACCAACCATCTGCTACGGAAAAACCGAAAATTGAGCGAATTATTGTGTCATTGATCCTGTCCGTGGTCGAGGCGCTGTTTTTTAGTTCTTCGCCCTAGTATGGACAATTCTCCTTGAGGCAGTATGTGCGCAACAATGAAGGTGTTCTATTTCAAATAATGTGACAAAGAAAAAGGGTAACCGCAGTATTTATTATTTGGCTTTTTTGAACAAGTAAATATAAACTAACTTTCTTGAGAACTTCATATCCTGGTCCGTATTTCGAATTTGCAGCATTTTCAAAAGTGTCGCTATCTCCACAACCTCGACTTATCTGATTGGTGAAAACGACGGAACCAAAAGGGGTATCCACTTCTGGTTTCAGCGTTTCCACCACTCATATACTGAAGGTCGATGATCATATGACCCTTCTGAAAATGACACACACCAGGAATGCGGACCCTGCTGCAGAGACAAAAGGTCAGAGGTAGCCGTAAAGTGTAACCAAAAGAGCAAATGCGCATATATATGCGAAATATTGCCAAATGTTTCGCTTCAAAGAGTGATTCAAAGCTGCATCAAATATTAATAATTATAGGCCATTTTCTGTGTTAACTAAATTCTCTAAAATATTTGAGCGCGTTATTAACGACAGACTCACTGCTTTTTTTCGGAAACGGCACATAATAGCTGACGCCCAGTACGGCTTCCAAGAAAAAAAAAGTCGGCAGAACAGGCACTTCTATATATAAAAGATCAAATTATTGAAAACATAGGAAAGAAACTTCCAACTCTGGGTTTGTTTATAGACCTTAGGAAAGCATTTGATACTGTGCAACATGATATATTGATAGAAAAGCTAGAAATGTGCGGAATCCGGAGCATTGCGCTTAGGCTAATTGAGACATACCTAAAGGGCAGATCCCAATATATAATTATTAACAATCATATATTGAGCAAATTGGAGATCCAACACGGAGTCCCTCAAGGATCAATTCTGGGCCCTCTACTCTTTCTTGTATACGTGAATGACATAACTATGATACCAGGATCTCCTCAGCTAATCATGTATGCAGATGACACCAATATAGTTTTTACTGGAGCAACAAAAGAATGTCTAGAAAAAAAGGCTAATGATTACTTAATAAAGCTCTCCATGTGGTTGCAAGCCAATCGTATAGGCCTAAATGTAACAAAATCTAAATATGCAATTTTCAAACCCGTCATTAAGCGAGACCTTACCTCTATTAACATCAAATATGAAGGTAACCCGGTGGAGGAGGTCACTGAGCAGAAATTTGTGGGGGTTTGGTTTAGCAGTGATCTTTCGTGGAACACCCAAATCGATAGCCTTAAATCTTGTTTGTCACTAGTTACAGGTTGTCTTTACAGAATTCAACACTTAATCCCATCTTGGTTGAAACAAGCTCCGTATTACTCTCTTTTCTACTCAAGAATAACCTATTCTATATTAGTCTGGGGCACAGCTACTGATCACAATTACAAAAAATTAATTACCTTGCAGAAGCACGTATTGCGTATATGTGAAAATTATCATGATGAGAAACATAAACTAAGATCTCGCCCATTTTTTCTGAAATACAGTATTCTCAAGGCAGACAAGGTTTACTACTTTAAGCTGCTGCACTGGATACATAAGAATCGTTTACATAACACTCCTACAGACAGAGTAAGCTTGTACGCAATCAGAGATCCTAAATTAAAGATGCCTATAACCAGAACAAATTGTGAGCGCCGAACACTGTGCTTCCAGGTTAAAAAATGCTCAATAGAAGAGATATCCCAATAAATTATTATCAATCCTTTTCTGCATTCAAGAAAGATTGTAAGAGATTTCTTTTGTGTAGTAATATTGCATACTCTCAGTAATATTACTCCGCCCGCGCATGCTTTAGAAGATTTGTTGGTCAATGTTTCTTTGTTTCCTTACCAGCGAGTTATTGTACTTAAATTATTTGTCCAGTGTAATCTGTAATTGACTGTGTATTTGTTTACTTGCCTTATAGTTTAAATTAAAAAAAAAGGAAAAACCTCACCTGTCTGATATAGGGTTTTGTACTGTGTATATTTCTTTAACTTTCATTATTTTGTATGCCTGTGTTACTCATCGTAAAATCGTGCCTCTTAAGTGTCTTCATTACATGCATACTGTACCTACATATAATTCTTTTGCACACACTGCGCACAAATGTCACTATTGTTTTGTTTCTTTCCTTTTATGTCCTGATCAAGGCTACTGTTGTGTACCAGCCTGCCGCAATATTGTATTTTCGATGGTTACTGATTGTGTAGCAGGGGACTGAGGCCACGTCAGGCGACCGCGCATTTAGCCTCAGCCTCCTTTTAGGCAAATGCCTAAGAAACAAATAAATAAATAAAGAAAGAAATTCTAAGTAGTGGCAGCGTATCAACGTTGCACAAAAGAAATATAAATATTACTTGGCCAACATGGAGCTCCTTTTTATTTGGACATCTTGTTTGTTCCTTCATAGACGCCCGACCAACGGCTGCGGATTTTCGTTTGCAATATTTTTGACTTCAAGAGGTAAGACGTTTGAAAGAGTATATGCTTGCCAACATTCCGTTTATTCCAGTCGAGCCCGACGTTGCAATTCTGATGTTTGTTTTCTGGTATGTGGGGCAGCAGTTTGAATCCCCGATTATTATCGTGGCTACATGCATGTGTATGGCAAAGGGCACCAAATATAATTATTATCGCTATGTTAAAGGTATTTTCTTCTAGAACCAGTTTTTCTTTAAAGTATACTCTACTCTGTTGACACGAGCTGGCCTAAATTTCCCTCCTCGTCTCTTTACGGATTGTTGTTATTGAGAATCGGTGCTTTCCACTCGCAAGTGTCATATCCCACACCAACATCCATGAACACAATGAACGCCGCACTCTCGTTTGATTGCGTTGCGAGAGCACAAAACTACCGAAGAAATTGAATACTGGGAAGCATCAATGCCGCGATCAACACAGGTGCTACTTTGAGTTCCGAGGCGTCTGGCTATTCTTTCCATCATTGCTTCGGAAGATTTTCCTCAACGTTGCACAGCAATTGCATTTGTTTGAGGCATTTGTTTGTTCTTTAAAGCGATAGCTTCACCACGCTAGGTAAAGGTTTCGCCATGTGTTTCGTTTGTTTCCCAGATGACAATATATTCCAGCTCCTGAATCACAGTCAAGGTAAGGGTGAAAGGTCAATAACAAAAGTCAAAGTGAGACATTTAAAGGGGTGAGTTACATTACGGGGGCGGTGTGTGTCAGACGTGATACGGTGCCATGTGACTACAGATGTCAAGTCTCGAGTATGTAAGGGAGCGTTCCCGGCCAGCGCCATGCCATTGAGCCAGAGGAGGAGCATAAATAATGTAAAAACTAATGACTAAGAAATTGATGTTTTACCTGGCATAGCCGCGTGAAGCTATCGCGATATTGTGCCATCCCAGTTACGGCCCGAAATCTTGAGCGCTTGTCATGATGAACCATCCGCCGGCCACATGGGGGTCAGTCACACATTGGAAAAGATTCGGCTGAAGTACTACTGGCCCAATTTACTACCATCAGTACGTAAATACGTAGCAACATGTAGCCAAATACGTAGCCAATGGCGCAAATCTCCTCTTAGGCCAGCTGGCTTTCTGCAGCCTATAGCACCCCAAAAACCCCTTTTCAGCAAATTGGCATAGACCTCCTCGGCCTTTTTCCGAAGTTGTCCACTGGAAAACGGTGGATTGTGGTCGCGACAGATTACTTGACACGGTACGCTAAAACTGCGTCACTTGCAAATGGTACTGCTGCTGAAGTCGCCGAATTCTTTGTCCACGACATAGTCCTGCGTCATGGCGCTCCTGCAGCTATCGTTACCGACCGTGGTGCTGCATTAACGACTCACTTCACTCAGGCTGTACTGAAGATCACGCACGCCAGCCATAGACGAACAACAGCCTACCAGACAAATGGCTGGGTGGGACGCCTCAACAGGACCTTGACCGACATGCTTTCCATGTATGTTGATGTCGAGCACAAGACATGGGACCAAATTCTTCCATACGCAACATTCGCGTATAATACCGCGCAACAAGAAACGACGCGGTTCACTCCGTTTGTATTAGTCTTCGGTCGCCACGTAACCACCCCCTGGATGCTATGCTACCTATGGACATCCCTGACAGTGAGACTGAACTTGACTTCGATGTCGCAACTTATGTTCAGCGCGCGGAAGAAGCGTGGCAGCTTGCCAGACAGCGTATTCTCCGCCAGCAGCACGTCGATGCTGACCGCTACAAACTTGGACGCCGCTACGTTACCTACAACCCGGGCGACTATGTGTGGGTCTGGACGCCCGTTCGTTACCGCGGGCTGTCTGAATACTCCGAATACAATATACTCGGTTTAACCAAACCTAAAACAGCCAATTGTTGCTATCACTATAGGCGACATCGGAAAAGAGAGCGCGGCTGCCCGCAATGTCGCGCATTTTACATTCTGGTGTCAAACGTGTCGACACTAGAATATGCTATGTTAACCGTCTGCGCTGTACCTATGCGTTACTGTATGCCCGCTCTTCCTGTCATGCCTATTGCATACAACGGTAAACAAACATGGAAGTCGCTCTACGCAATTCTCCGAGGCAGCTATTTGCGGCACTTCGACGCGAGGAATGCCACTGAGTTTAAATCAAAATCTCTCTTAATTCGCTCGTTCTTAAGGCTTTTTACCAGGTCAGGCAAGAATGGCATAACGCAAAGTAAACCACGCCGGTTGCTTGCAATGTGTCCTTTGAGATGCTTGGACTGATGACAGTAAGCTAGAACGCATTTGGCGCCACAGTAGTTTCTAAATTTAAAACATTAGCACACTTTAAGCACGGCTTGCAAGCTTTCGATACCAGGGGTGATAGCAGATCGCCGATACAAAGCACAGATCATTCAACATCGAGTCAATTCATGATCATACTGCCCGACATATTATCTATCATACTGGAGCTTCCACAACCAATTGGAGGCAATTGTGAGCCTTACTGCTCTTTCCTAAGTTACAAGCCTGAAAAATGCCCGCATCAACTTATCTATGTCATTATGCTATGGAGCGCTTTCATGCATCAGATTCGAACGCAAAACAGAAAACACCTCAATTGCACAGCTGATAAACACAATGTGTAGATTTCGTTGGCTGTTCACATTCCCTGAAATGTGTGCATATGTCGACCATTAGCGCAGAACAAAATAGCTTTTTTTTTTCTAATTTGACAGTCGACTGCCTGACAAGATGAATATGTCTACGCATAAGATAACAAGCGCTCTTCATTAACTCTACAAGTGAAACACGAGAAATAGCTTTACCTTCCAACTTGTATAACTGCCACTTATGCCCAAAGTTTTTAGAAAGTGAGCTGCTAATCATGACTCAACATCGAAAACAAGATATTTCTTTATTCTTTTCATGAATGGCAACCAAGAAGTATATAATTATTGTTCCCCGTCTTGTTGGTCTTGCTTTTAGCAAGAATAAGACTAGCTTAAGGAGGAAAAAAGGGTTTTAAATGCATGCTGAAATTATTGAGAATTAAAATTTTGCTCATGCATCAGGGATAGATTGCGTAAGATCCCTCGAAAATAATACGCCCCTTATATGCAAACTTATGCGTTCCTGTATTGAATCTACACGATGTTGAGGTTATTAACCGAAAGTAGTACCTACGAGTCTATCTGCACGAGAAACAGTTTATAGAGATACAGCCCGAGCTAGTTCCTTCCGCAACCCACAAAAGGCAAGAGATTTCTGAGCTCATTTGCTGCCTGCTTGGCTGTGCAGTCGTTTTGAAACATCCTCTCTTTTGCGCAACTTTCTCAGAATTGGTATTATATTTGTTCGAAGGGTAGGTGTGAATAATAAGGATAATGGAAGCCCCTTTGCCCTGGAATAAGTTTAGTGAGGATGATGATGATGATGTGTTGAGGTCTTGCTCCATGTCTATCGAATGTATATGGTGAGTTTTGATTCAGAGAACGTCAGAAGGCTGCTTTTATGCCATTGTAGGATGGACTGACAAGTGAACGCTCCATCGTTATCTTGTGTAGACTAAAAAGCTACTCTCTCTACACGATTAAAGTTCACCGCTCGCAGGCCAAAGGAAACGTTGCAGTCCCAACCTATCAAATGCTTTTTCTTCGAAGTGGAAGGGCGTAGGCTGCTTTTGCCTGTGATGCAGGATGCTTTCAAGAGGCTTCTCCTCGTCAATCTGCTTGCTGTCGTCGTTTACTTTCTGGCCACTTAAGGACATCGACAATGAATAGATGGCTCCGGAGCGAACAGTTGGGTCCTAATAAATTTAAAACACCGCGCCTAATACTAAGATCTTGCGGAACGACCCGCATGTATTCTATGGCTCAGCATATTGCAAGGGTGGCACCTCTCATGCAAGGAGGATGCGCATATGCGAAATTTTGGGGGTTGCCCATTTATCTTTGGAAGCCACCACTCTGTTGGCCATATTCATACTAGGTTAAATGCAACTGTGGTGAAATGTTGACGAGATCATATTTAGTAGGTCAGGAGAAAATTGTGAGAATCATTCACCTGAATGTGGAAGTCACAACAGAGTGGCAATAGTCCGATTAGGTTATAGTAAACCTTTGAACAAATTCGAATAACGCCACACTTCAGGTGTCCAGGGAGGTTAAATGATTGGCATGGCACCCATACTTGCGGGTTCACCAATGAATTGACCCAATTAGTTGGACATCAATATTTTGGTACATATGTGAGGTCAGTAGTAACACGAAGAGTGGAGCTACTTGTTGGGATATTTTCTTAGAGACAGCTCTAGACATAACGAATAAGCAAATCGAGTTTTGTATACCGGTGTATTTCCTGAGCAACACAAGAATGCTAAAGTGACAGTAGCATACAAAAGCGACGAAAAATATAACTGAGGAAATTATAGGCCTATCTCAACATTACCAATATTTTCAAAACTTCTAGAGCAAATAGTATTTATAAAACTTACTACTTTCTTTTAGCTAATATTGAAAAGAGACAATTAACGCTAGGACTATTCGTGAATTTTTCTAGGGCGTTAGACAGAATCAATCGCAATGTCATACTAGAGAAATTGTCTTGCTATGGGTGTTGGTGGGACCTCTTTTTATCTCGTGTAAAGCTACCTGACAAATCGATGTTAAGCATTATGTGCTGGAAATGATATGTCCTTACTACAAACAATAAGCATGGCGTACCTCAGGGGAGTATTCTGGGCCCACTGCTTTTGAATGCTTACGTTAATGACCTTGTATCTTCCGATAACACCGTAAATTACGTTATATATGCCGACGACACCAGAAATTTTTTTACAGGAAATAATGCACATGGCCTTTGTTTAAACCGCAAACATACTCTTAGGCAAACTATGTAAATAGTCAAACTCAAATAGTTAAAAATAAACTGTTCCAAATCAAAAGCAGTTCTCTTTCAAGCTAAACAAACTAATGTGTGCATTAATCAGCTGAAGTGCCACAATACTGAAATCGAAATTTTTTTCTTCAGCAAAAACACTAGGAATCGTTTTCCATGAAAAGATGCTATGGGATTCTCACACAGATAGCATGACAACTAAACTGTGTAAAGCATTAGGTATGTTGAGAAACGTGCAGCACTTTTTACCCGTCCCTCAAAAGCTAAAGCTCTGTAACACGATGTTCGCCTCTCATCTGAAATATTGTCATTTGGTTTAGGGTAATGGTACGAAGAAATCAATAAATAGGTTAGTTACAGTACAAAAACACGCAGTTCGAGCAACTGCAAATGCTCTATAAAATTTCCACACTTCTGATCTATTCCGTAAATACAAGATTGCTAAACTTGCTACCCTCTACGAAAATCAGTTGTTAACATCCCTGAAATCGGAAATCCATAAAAATAGAACACCATTACGGGCTGCTGCCAACTTACAGATTGACATGGCATCTCGTTTCACCCGCCATCATGAACATTGGCACATTCCACGACCACGTACGAACTCTCCAGATGATTCAAAACACCCTGCCAAGTATACTGAACAAATACGAGCTAACGGACGAGCAGCTGCATATTCTAACCAAGAAAAAAATATTTGAAATTACTAACCAGTACTTTACAATCTGACTGCATTTTTTTAATGAATGCATATTTTCCTTGTTTTTTTTCTGTTTGTTTGTTGCCTATTTGTCTTAGTACGTATATTTTTTTACTACTATGAAGTGGTTGCTAGTTATTGTTCTTCCCATTACATATGTTTACCGAGCTTCCAAACTGTCATGATTGCTGCCATGTTGTTTGGGGAGGCGGGGCCAGTCAAGTTGCTATTGATGCAGCTTTTAACCAGCCACCCTCCCCACACCTTGCACATCTCTTGTGCTTGTTGTGGGAATATACTGAAACTGAGACGGGACGAGCACTGATCCCGTCTTCTTATTTGTCCGCCGCGTTTTCTGCTGTTTCCACAAAAACGACACGCGGGTACAGGGAATAAATTTTTGGTTGCAGACCACTGAAAGTTGATTGCCACCATTGAGGTGGCCCTTCTCGAATGAGGTTGCGCACCATATTTGGTGAAATCAAAATTTGGTAGTCCAGGTGGCCACGTTTGGCAGAAATTGAACGACATTTTTTCGAAACCCCATCAGCTTTGAGCTTACACAAAAAACATTAACCCCTTGACACAGCGCAGCAGCTTTCTGACGCCTTGCATTTATAACGTTTTGGCAAAAACTTGTGTCAGTATGGAGCTAGCTTTTTTTTTTTCTTTTTGCTGCAATGTACTGGAAAGAATGGCGCGGAAAAACAAAAGTCTACTACACCTGTTTTTCATATCACCGATGTTCACCTTAGATGTCCTCGTCAGCTTTACAAAGAGACATCCTCAGAGAGGCTTCGTTTGCAGCGAACATGCGACGCGCCGTCTAACCGGACACTCAAAACGTTTTATATTGTTTTTAAGTGTAAGGTGTAGGATCCAGAATAACATTTTTCCTCCACGCTGCACTTTTTTATCTTGATACTGTATATGTGATTTCACCTAGATTTATTTCATATCTACGATTTCGTTGTTCTCACCTTCCTTTTGTATTGGGCAGACAAAGTAAATGCACAGAAAAGAAACCCGCTACGATATAGGCGAAACTAAAGGGAAAAAGAAATGCGCAGAGGTTTGGCTACGATTAAATTGATTAAGATATGCAGAAGCTGCGTTTACGATAGGTTGTAGCGGTTAAACTGTGAACAGTTTAGTAAAGTTCTAAACAATTTTGAATGGTTTCTCGAGGAAAGGAAAGGCGCCCTTTTGGTATTTGTTTTTCGTGGACACGTGCAATAACATATACTTGGGTATAGATATTGTCGTCGTTTCTAATCTCTGTTGCACACTTGCCCCCAACTTGACTAGCAGAAGGATGCTTAATGGAACGCGAAGTGGTAACACAACACCGTAACTGCTGCACAGAGAACGGCTACGTCAAAATGTTGAAACGGAACCAGATTAGGGTTTTGTTGCCGCTAGCCAAAAACCCTTCCTGAACATGCCATGCATGAGCCAAGTAATAATATAGTCAGTATTAAATGCTCAAAAATATTCTAGAGATATTAAGAATAGCACTAGGACAATCCCTATTCCGTGGTGCAAGGAAAGCAGTAGGAGTATACCTAATTAATATACGGGAATAATAATCTGTGCCATCGCTTTCCGTTAAGATATTATATATAAAATGAAGACGTAATGTCGGGAACAGTCGCCTTGCTCAGGGACTGAAGGACGTTTTCGGCAAAGAGTTCGTGTAACTGGTCAAGTTCTTAGTTTGACAAGAGCCACACTTTACCTTCGATTGGCACCTGTTACTGTTATCATAGAGGTATGGAGTCATGCTTAAAATATAGGCTTTTCTATGTAAATTTGTGCCGCCTGTTTAAGAGACCCCTGCAGACACCCTCTACACAACCTGCTATAGCAGTCTCACTCCGGATTCGGAGGCAGCCGTTCTGCTTTATTTTATAATTTCTATGAATTAGTATAGGCGGGCTCTGAAGAAATGCAGCCACATACAAGGAAGCCACCTATTGAGGATTGATTATGAGGCAGCGCGCCAGGAAAAACATAGACAGGAAGAGGGACAAGTGCTGAACTTACAAATAAATTTTATTCAGGAGCGCGTCAGAATAAATACGTTGTGGTTGATGTATTTTGTTTGTTTTGTTCGAGTTGATTCATATTTATTCGGACACGCTCCTGAAAAACCATTAGTTGGAAGTTCAGCGCTCTTCCCCCTTTCTGTCTGTGCGTTTCCCGATGCGCTATTTTATAGTCAAATAATCACACCTTTTGAAAAGTTGAGGGATTGTTTAAATTTTATGGTTGTCTATTCTAGTTGTGTTAATTTCAGTAATACGGGGTTATCAACTTTGTGGACACAGTACTGCGCATATCTCCAGAATTACGGTCATAAATAATTTCCATGTTTTCAGTGAACACCAGAGGAATTGTGTACCTTATCACTTGCATACTTTGGCTATCTCAACAGAGAATGCGCCGGACCCATGGATATCGTTTGGGACAGATCTGGTTTCACGGCAATCCCAGAACCAGACAGAAAAAAGTGAGTCTTACTATAATTTGATAATGATCCCTGATTTTGAACGATTCAGACGTATTCACCACGTACCTTTACCCACTTTTCATTAGAGCAGGATATATCGATGTCTTGATGTTGCACTCCTATCTAACCCCAAAGATAAACGAAAATATGCTCTACGAGCATGAGATATAACGCGAAAGATAAGTCGGCCCTTTCCTTGACAGTCTCGACTAAAGGGTAAATAATTTTAATTTAAAAGGTTTAAGTAACAGTAAAATATCACGCTCAGATAATTTTTTCCGAGCTCCAGGAAGGAAAAAGAGTTGTACAAAGATGTGAAAAGCACAGAATGCGAACCAGTAGAGCAGGCCGCGTTTACGCCTAAGATAGTTTGCTGGGGCACTTGTACTGTTTTGAAATGATTGTTGCTTGTCCAGAGGTCATTTGAATGCATTTGCTCTAAATCTGAGATCTACACTCTCATTTTCAATATTATAGGTTGCCCCTGCCCTCTCTCTGAACATGAGAGTGGTCGAAAAAATTTGTGGCTCGCTTAGTTTCTGCCTTTAAGGATATGTCGTGAATAACGTGTAACACATTTACAACATTTCACGAATTTTAATTTTGTATTTTTTTTTGTTAAGTATACTTTTTATTTTTAATTTATTATCCATGGACACTTAGCATCTACAAACATTGGCTGATTGTGAGCTGTCTGACAAATCAAAAGGCATCTTTAATTTTTTATTTATTTCAATTATTTATAGAACAATAGCCTACTCGCAATTTTAAATTAGTATGATTAAGCATTCCTTTTCCTTCTAACCACTTTGACACCGCCTAACAACATTTTCCTAACATTTAAAGCTTTTTCAATTATATAAGTTGCGTAATTGATCAAAACCACAATTTGGTTTGGTTTGGTAAAACTTTATTTCCTACAGTAGGGGCCTGAAGGACACTCGGCTAGGCGCCAGGTGTAGAGGGCGGCTCCCACGTCGGCACAGAGAGCCCGAAGCTTCTAATTATCATCATCAAGCTATAAATTTTAAGTGAGAATTTTAACGCATTTGAACTTTTCCAATTATTTATTGCTTTCAATTGTTCCAATAAATTTTCAATTACTCAAACTAAGAGTTTTGATTTAGCAACATCAAGAGGTGCCTTTTTATTCCATTCTTCTTGACACCTATATGAACCATTGCGCCATTGTTCAGTTTTTCTGTAATGAAATTATTTAAACGATCATATTACGCACTACAAACTTTTTAAATCAGCACCATAAAGCATTGGCTTTTCATTTCGACCATTTGACCCTTTTTTTATCCCATTTCTTCCTATTTTTCACTACTTCCAATATTGAAAATTTTGATTGACGTTTCACACTAAGTATTCTTGATAATACTGTTTGGATCATGAAGATTTCTGAGAGTTTTGACACATTTCCATCCCCTCTTTGCAATCGCTCATTTCTTCAATTAGTCCAATTATAATGTTTCTCTTTATTTTTCCAAATTTATGTAATCCATCAACTAATCAATTAGCCCCGCCTGGGTGGCGCATTGGTTACGGCGCTCTACTACTGTTCCTAAAGAAGCGAGATCGAATTCCGGCTATGGCTGCCGCTTTTCGAAGGGGGCGAAAGGCTAGGCGCTGTCGTGACGCTGGGACTAAGTCGACCCGGCCTTCACTTGGTAGCGTGCAGAGACTCCGGGTTGATGAAGGATTGAATCTTCGAAGTTTGTAAAATATATATACAAGCAGGTTTAATGGCACTTTGAGAAAACTTATTTACATGAAAAAAAGGTATATCAGCAAAATGGCAAGCGTTAAGGGTTCATAGCGAGAAGCGTCTGGATGAGCCGTTTACCCAGGGCTCAGAGCGTCATTTCGTGCTCTGCAACAACCTTAAATCCCCTATGTCCAGCCCCTCTCTGAAGATGCTGACCAATCAGTTCCAGGTCACACCCCTAAGATATTGGCAACCAATCGAACACATCACTGCACTGATGGTCTGATGCAGTATTGTTTCGTCGGGCGTGGTCACTTGTTGTCGGGTAGAGCTAGGGAAAGGCGAGGAGGTAAATTTTGATTCTTCTGCAAAGATCCGCTATGTTGGTCCCGGCAAGTGGATTTCCTTCTCAGAAACCCAAGTGTACATGCGCGCCACGAATACTGCTCCCAGCATTGTCCCTTTCCGGCAATTGCAACTCTTTCCTGCATTCACGGGAAATCCTCTAATGGCCGTAATCCTCAAGCTCCTTTATTCTCCTGTACGTCAGCGGACGTGTCACTCCGATCGTCTCCTTTGGACAATAGGCATTCCTCACTTGACAATAGCGCCTCTCGACGGGAAGGGAGAACAGTTGAACAAAAGTACTTCCGGCTATTTCTCACAGGGCGACGTTTCTTTGTATTTTTGTTGACGTCCCCTTGACAGGGCCAACTTGGCAGTTGTAGGGTCACGACAAAGCAAAGCATGCTCACACAAAAAGATTCATGTCAACACGCTCACTTAGAGCCCTTGCACAAACAGCACATATCGATACCATGCCCACAGGCGCACAATAGTGCGCGCAAGCGCGGACCATGCAGGGTCACAACAGCCTCCTCCCCCGCCAGAGGAGTCACGGAGGGCAGCAGTCGCAGCTGCTGCATGAAGAGACGACTTAATGGCCTGCACATGAACGCTTGAAGCTCGGTGTCGCTTGCCGCGTTGTCTTGATTGTCGTAGGCCAAATTGCTTGAGCTGTCTCTGAAACTCAACCACATGTCTAAGCAAGCACTTGGCTTCCGTCTGAAGAGACCAAGTCAAAAGAAAACTGCCATCGTTGTCCGAGAAAAGCCCACACTCAAGACGCTCAGGACCCACGTATACCTAGAAAACCAAACGTGCTGTTTTACATGGTCACATATATACAAGCGCACGAAAAAAAAAAAAGAACCTGAGTATCAGTTTGGATACACGGTGAGGAGCACCTCGGACCGCTTAGAAACAGCGGCTAAGCGCGTCCGCATTCCCATTTAAATTCCCCTTTTTGTATCTTAGTTCAAAATTGTACTGCTGTAAAATCAAGCTCCACCTCAGAAGGCGACTGTTCTTCGATGTCGCAGTTTGCAGCAAGCCAGGGGACAATGGTCCGTCTCTACGGTGAATTTGGCCCCTCCAAGATAGCACTGCAATTTTTGAATGGCCCATAGAATGCATGCGCACTCTTTCTCTGACGCGCAATAAGCCCTCTCTCTAGAGCTCAGTGTTCTGCTCAGGTAGAGCACGGGGTACTCATTACCGTCGTCATATCCCTCTGACAGAGAACAGCACCTAGCCCTCGATCACTTGCATCACACTGGACCGTGAATTCTCGGTCGTAGTCTGGAGCTCGCAATACCGGACGGCTAATCAGCACAGCCTTCAGGTTTAAGAAGGAGGCTTCCTTTTGTTCGTCCTAGACTACATTTGTCGGTTCTGTCCTGCGCAGAGTGTCGGTCAGGGGGCTAGCCAAAGCTGAATAGTTAGGGATGTAGTGATTATAGTATCCCGTCAGCCGCAAGAATGCCCGAATTTCCGTCTTCGTGCTCGGCCGCGGGTAGTCTGCTATCGCAGAAATCTTAATCTCGCTGGGTTTCCTGAAACCTTGACCTACATTGTGACCCAAGTAGTCCACGGTCGCCCTTGCCAGGCAACATTTCTCGGCCTTTACGGTTAGCCCAGCTTGACGCAAAAAGCTCAGTACAGCTCTTAGATGTACCATATGGTCTGCCCATGAGTCGGAAAAAACCGCAATGTCATCTAAATAGGGCACCGCGAATGTTTCACACCCCTTTCAAACCCTATCCATGATTTGGGAAAAACAAAATGGACATTTTTGAGCCCGAAACTCATCATTGTTGGCTGGTAGCTGCGCGTCGGAGTGACGAAATCCGCGTATCTGCTGGCGCGTTCAGTGAGTGGTACTTGCCTACTTGCCAGTATCCTCGAGTAAGGTCCAGCGTAGTCACATAGGCCGCTCTACTGACCTGTTCTACTCTCTCCTCGATATTCCGAATAGGATACACTTGATCCCTGGTGAGAGAATTTAGCTTTCGGTAGTCTACCACAGGCCTAGGGTCTTTACCTGGAGCTTCTACCAAGATCACAGGCGAAGCATAATCGCTTTCCGAGGGTTTTATTACTCCCAATTCCAGCATGCGAGTTACTTCCCTATCCAGAATTTTTCTTTGCCTTGGAGAAAATCGGTAGCACCTTGATCGCACTGGCACGTCTGAAGTCAGCTCAATATCGTGCTTAGTCAAATCAGTCCTGCCTGGCCTGTCCACAAAGCAGGCCTCAAACTCTGTTATTAGCTCGCCCAGATCGGACAGCTGAGATTTCTTTAGTTCTCCTCTCTGCTCCGTCTTTTTGAGAAGCTCCTGAGCGTTGCTTTTTTCACCGCTGAGGCAAATCAAGTTGTCACCCATCTCCTCGGGAAGGTTTAACGTTAGATTTACCGCGGCTTCCCTCTGCACACAAGTCTTCATAAGATTGCAATGATAAATGCGCACTTCTTTACGCCTACCGGGGATTTTCATTGCGTAGTTAGTGTTAGAAAGCTTTGCAACGACTTCAGCAGGTCCTTCCCACTGTACTTCGAGCTTATTCTGCCTTGAACCTCTCAGCAACATCACCTGGTCCCCGATATGAAACGTCCTTTGACGGGCTGACTTATCATAGTACACTTTGGAACGAGCCTGGGCTGACTTCATGCTGGCCTGAACGAGTGCCTTAGTGTTATGTAAGCGATTCAAGAGGCTCAGAATGAATTCTACTACTGTTGGGTCTTCTCCGCGCCCATCCCAGGCTTCGCGCACCATTCGAAAAGGTGAGCGCAGTGACCTTCCGCACACCAACCCGGCTGGGCTAAATCCAGTGGATTTGTGCGGAACTGACCGCAAAGCGAAAAGTGCTGCAGGCAAAAAGGTATCCATTCGCGCTTGTTTTCATAGCACAGTCCGCTCAGGACGCGTTTGAGAACAGAATGCCATCTTTCTACGCTGTTGCTCTGCGGATGGTGGATTGAGCTGTGCACTACCTTGGTGCCGCATCGCTCGAGAAATGAGGTGGTGAGGACACTTGTGAAAGCGCTACCCTGATCACTTTGAACCTCGGAAGGGAATCCAACTCGTGCAAACACTGAAAGCAGCGAATCCACTACACTCTCGGACGTCACCTCGCGTAGCGGAGCAGCCTCTGGAAACTTTCTGGCTGGGCATAACATAGTGAGGATATAACGGTACCCTGACTCTTTCACAGGAAATGACCCAACTACATCTATTACTAACCGATGAAACGGATCTGTAATGATTGGTACTAACACCATTGAAGCTTTCCACTTATCTTGCGCATTTCCAACCCACTGGCACGTGTCGCATGACCGTACAAAATTTTTTGTGTCCTTAAAACATCCAGGACAATAGTATTCTTGCAACAGCCTCTGCTTTGTTTTCCTTATTCCAAGGTGACATGACCACGAGCTGCCATGGGAAAGTCGCAGTACGTCTTCGCGGTACTTTTGGGGAACGACTAATTGGTCCCGCTCTACTCCGCACTTATCCTTGAATAAGCGATAGAGCACTCCCATTCTCATCTCGAAATAAATATTATTTGCTGTCTTAGTGGCGCGGTGGCGCTCCCGTATCTCCTGTATTTTGGGATCATTGGCTTGCTCCATAGCTAAGTCCTCTCGGGTTCCATTTAAAAGTCTCGTGAGATTACTAGACACTGGCGGCAAGAGGTTACTCTCAAGAACGTCCTCATTCCGCGTCTCATCAAGCTCACTTTCAAGTTGACTTATCTGAGATGCCTCGCTCTCAAAGTTTTCTTACCCGCTATCTTCCGCATCGACCACTGTTTTAACGGCCGTTTCCTCCGCTGTGGAATTTTCTGGAATGAGCAGTGTAGCTAGTTCTCGCGCCTTTGAACGTGTTAAGGCTTGCACAACTCTGTCTCCGAAAAGGATGCCCCTCTTTCGCAGCAGCATGTCCGAGTTGTTGGAAAACAAATACGGATAGCACTTAGGAAGCTTTCCTGAAACGGCAGCCTCGGTTGTTAACTCGCCGAAAGGGCCCTCGATGACCACGTTCGCGATTGGCAAACACACACTCTGTTCCTTCACTACCTGGCGGATCCATGCACACTGTCCTGTATAGTCGGAAGGCGACACATACGGCGGATGGACAACATCCATCGTTGCGGCCGAATCGCGCAGCACCTTGAAAGGCTTCCCGTTGACTACTAGGTCATGCTTGTAGGTTTTCAAAAGCTTCATTTTTTCATCGCAGTCACTGACATACGAGAAAGCAATCTTTTCTTTCCGGCAGTTGACGGATTGTGACCCTGCTCATTACACCTAAAGTATGTGAGCGGCTTCCTTGCCTCAAGCTTGTTTTTTGTGTTCTGCGCGTTGGTCACATCCCCACTTTTCTCACTGCCGTCCTTTCTAGGGTGTTTATCTGAAGAAGCCTTCCTTTCTTCGTTTGCAACTCTAGCAAAGTGCCTTTCCTGACGGTTATTCACACTCAACTTGGGATTGCCGGGTCTATCCACTGCTAGGTTGCTGAATTGTCGGCGCGAAGCCTACTCATCAATGAGTTCGGCAGCTTCAGTTGCCGACTTAATGTCGCCTCATTCCTGTAACAATTTTCTTTCTTTTTCTGGGAGGCAGTTATAAAACTGCTCCAAAAGAATTTGCTCGACTACAGCTTCCCTATCACTGTAGGAATCAGTGCTCCTTAGCCACTCGCCCAAATTGATTCTTAAATTGTACAGGAATTCAGGGTAACTCTCGTCCCTGGACTTAGTAGCGTTCTGAAAACGTTGTCTGAACGCCTCGGCGCTAAGCCTATACTTTCTCAGAAGGAAAGCCTCGACCTTCGCGTAGTTGTCCGCGTTCTCCTTGCTTAGCCGCGCGACAACCTCCGCTGCCTCGCAGGGCAGAACCGTCAATAATCTCTGAGACCAAGTGTCTCGCTGGAAGGTCAGTTTTTCGCAGGTTCGCTCAAAGTTAGCCAGGTACAGACCGATATCCCCTGATATCACATATGGCTGCATGTACTTTGACATCTTGAAATCTGCCTCCTTGTTGAGAAGAGGTACCGCTAGCTGGGGACGATTGCCCGACCTCTTGCTCAACTCTACTTCTTATTTCCGGAGCTCAATTTCTTGCTCCAGCCTTTTTGCTCTCAATTTCACGCTCACGCCTCTTTTGCTCTTTTTCCCGCTCTTTCTGCTGTCTGAGCTGTTCCTCCTTTTTTTGTCCGACGAGGTTCCATGCTTCACTGAGCTCCTCACCATCGGTTCCCAAATCAGTGATTGCCTTTCAACTCAAGGGTTTTCGTGCGAAACCACTTGTATCAATTCCCAATTCCTCACACAATAGCAACAGTTCCGGTTTCTACAGTTTTTGTAGGTCCATGATCGCTCCGAGTGTCGGCTACTTCCAAAACAACAGTGCAAACTACCAAACCTAAAGGCGTTTCAACACTCTTTACCAGTTCTAAAATCTAACCCTGTTCTAGAACCTGGTAAACATCAGAAGAAAAGCCAAGCGCTCACCCACACACGCGATCGATGTTCCAAGCTGCTCTCTTGTTGGGCGATTGTTGCTCCTGCTTGTTGCTTGAGATGCCACCTCCGTACACCAGATGTTGTGGCTGGTAGCTTCAGATGCCACCTCCGATCACCAGATGTTGTGGCTTGTAGATGCTGAACCACCTCTAGTCACCAGATGTTGTGGCTTGTAGATTCAGATCCCAACGCTGGTCACCACTTGTCGTGACGCTGGGACTAAGTCGACCCGGCCTTCACTTGGTAGCGTGCAGAGACTCCGGGTTGATGAAGGATTGAATCTTCGAAGTTTGTAAAATATATATACAAGCAGGTTTAATGGCACTTTGAGAAAACTCACTTACATGAAAAGGTATATCAGCAAAATGGCAAGCGTTAAGAGTTCATAGCGAGAAGCGTCTGGATGAGCCGTTTACCCAGGGCTCAGAGCGTCATTTCGTGCTCTGCAACGTCCTTAAATCCCCTATGTCCAGCCCCTCTCTGAAGATGCTGACCAATCAGTTCCAGGGCACACCCCTCAGATATCGGCAACCAATCGAACACATCACTGCACTGATGGTCTGATGCACTAACTGGTCCAGTATTGTTTCGTCGGGCGTGGTCACTTGTCGTGTAGAGCTTCGAAACGGCGAGGAGGTAAATTTCGATTCTTCTGCAAAGATCCGCTATGTTGGTTCGGGCAAGTGGATTTCCTTCTCAGAAACCCAAGTGTACGTGCGCGCCACGAATACTGCTCCCAGCATTGTCCCTTTCCGGGAATTGCAACTCTTTCCTGCATTAACGGGAAATCCTCTAATGGCCGTAATCCTCATGCTCCTTTATTCTCCTGTACGTCAGTGGACGTGTCACTCCGATCGTCTCCTTTGGACAATAGGCATCCCTCACTTGACAATAGCGCCTCTCGACGGGAAGGGAGAACAGTTGAAGAAAAGCACTTCCGGCTTTTTCTCACAAGGCGACGTTTCTTTGTATTTTTCTTGACGTTCCCTTGACAGGGCCAACTTGGCAGTTGTAGGGTCACGACAAAGCAAAGCATGCTCACACAAAAAGATTCATGTGAACACGCTCACTTAGAGCCCTTGCACAAACTGCGCCCTTTACGCCGCAAATGTTCTGTGATAAACTGGGACAGCTTTCGCTCATGTCTCGACAGTATGTCTTCAGATTCGCCGTCACTCCTTGTTGACCGTATACAGAGAGCACTAAACAGCGCTACGGCTACTACCTGGATTGATGTAGGTCGACCGGCACCAGATCTCGGCCTGCTTAACCTGTGGGCAGCCCGCCGTCAAGCTGAGCTGGCTGCTACACGAGACCCTACTTCGGGGCAGACACGTACACGACTGAATTATCTTACCGCAAGGCTCGGACATATGAACGCGATCTCTCGCGACGCCAGTGGCATGCATGGTGTGAACAATTTTCTGATAAATCATCGAATGCCTCACTATGGCGAACGTTTTGTGGAATGGAACATGGTCGTCGTTCTACTGACGCAGCAGCAACAGCATGCTTTGCGGCTAATCTGTCGCCGGGTGATTTCGCCAAAGAAGCTGCTCGAAAATTTTTCCCAAAATACGATATACTGCCTCCTTCAGCTGTAAACCTTAATTTGACAGGTATCCCTGCAGACGCATGGAAACTACCATCTGCTGCCGACGCAGATGGAATTGCGAGCCCCTTTTCGATGTGCGAGCTGCTGGCTGCAATTGACGATGCGAAACGGAAAACAGCGCCCGGCCTGGACAAAATTCAATATGAGGTTTACAAGAACCTAAGTACTGCTGCACTTCCTCAACTACTAGACTCCATAAACAAAGTGTGGCTTGATGGTGTCGTACCCGAGAGCTGGAAAACCGCTGTCGTGATCCCTATTCCCAAACCTGGGAAGTCTCCAACGGACCTCGCCAACTTACGACCAATCTCCTTAACATCAACGCTTTGCAAGCTAACAGAGAAAATGCTAGCCACACGACTTTCATGGTGGCTTGAACAGCACGGTTTTTATCACCCTTCTCAAATTGGATTTCGTCCATACATAGGTACAGAGTATGGGTTGGCTGTCTTGGCATCAGCAGTTCTGTCATCTACCCGCAGCCGCAATGTACGTACCATATTAGCAATGGATGTTGAAAAGGCATATGACAATATCAGTCATGCTGCAATCCTGAATGCCATTGACATGCTTCATCTCCATCCAAGAGTGCGCACTTTTGTCGCATCATTTTTGGAGCGAAGAAAATTTGCAATACGCCTCAGCGGTGATACTGTTGGTTCATTCGTTTCACTACGTGGCGTGCCCCAGGGATCAGTATTGTCTCCGACGTTATTCAATATTACTTTCATACCATTGGCGTGGCGCTTACATGATATCCCTGAAATCAAGTTTTTGCAGTACGCAGATGATATCACGGTATGGAGCACTCACCATGATCTTCTCACTCAAGAGGCCGCCCTTCAGTCAGCATTAGACGTAACCACTGATTACGCATCCTCCATTGGCCTTCAACATTCTGTGTGTAAAACTTGATACACGTCAGTCGCCAACCGCTGGGGACGCCGTAAACTTGCCTCAAATCCAATTCGTCTCTCTCTATCAGGCACCCCAATACAAGAAAGTTCGAGCCTGAAAATTCTGGGCTTAACAATTCACCAGTCAGGATCAGCGACTGCTTGGCTCTCTCAGGCAAAAAAGCAAGCACTTCAAACTATAAGTTTAATAAGAAGAATTGCCCCTAAAACGGGTGGCGCTGGCTCGTCTGTTGCACGCCAGTTAGTGAGGGCGGTTCTGCAGCCCCGTATTGTTTATCAGGCCCAGTTCCAGCATCTTACAAGGGCACAATGGGATCGCCTTGAAGCCGTAAATCGAGAAGCTATGAGGACCATAACATGCCTTCCACGAATCACACCGGTCGTAGCGTTACAGGAGAATGCGCAGCTCAACACCATCGATGAACTGGTGCAGCAGCGCCGAGATGCTCGCAGACTCAAGGCCACTTTGTCACATTCCACGCAAGCACTGAGGGCGTATGCAACGTCACACATTATTCTTCAGCCACCTGCGCCAGTTCTCCTGCCCTGGAAATTTATACAGTTAGGAGACAACAAGCCAACCGACATCCGCAGACCGACGTCTGCCAACTCTGCATCGTTGCTACGCCAGAGATTTGAAGAGCAAGATACTAACCTGCCTCAAGATTCCATAGTAGTTTACGTAGATGGAAGCCTGCAAGGCTGTGAAGCCAAAACGGCAATCCACTGTCCACGGAGACCTAGCCTGAATCAGACAACTACGTTTCAGCTTTCGGAACCACTTGCATCTTTCTGCGCTGAGCTTGTGGCAGTTCAGGAGGCACTCTGCTCCGTGACTTCTATAACCATGCTCCCTACAGCCCACATTGTCATCCGCACTGACGCACTTCAAGCAGTACGTCTGCTCCGACGTGTCAGCCGCTGCCCTAAAATTTGCCAGGACATCCACCAGCTTGCAGCGCGCATCCCACAATCAATACGCATTGAGTGGGTCCCACGGGATCTGATGCCTTCCCAAAGTCAAGCTGATTTTGCAACCCGCCTCGTGAACCAAGACGCATCAATCCCACGGCTTCTCGAAGTCGACGACGCTACCCTCCTTTTGTCAAGAAAGGAGCACCTCCGGCACCGCACACGTGCACTTATCTCTCCGTGTGCGATATCCCTTCCCCGCGGTCTCACCCGTGCAGAGGAGGTTGCGCTTAGGAGGATCCGGGTCGGTGTTGCCTTTACACCAGCTGTAACTAGGACGTGGTCATACTTCCAACACTTATATCCTCGCCCAGGATGCCCGATCTGTAACAACGAAGATGTCGACGCCGACATCCACCACTTGCTGTGGGACTGCCCAGCACTCAAGCCAACACGAATCCGGCACCTGAGAATAGCTGGCCTTTCAGCAACCAATCCTGCCTCATACGTCACTTGGACGCAGGGACCTCATCATCGCTCACTTCTGGACTTCATAAAATCAGCCAACCTTTTTCCATTCATTTAATCATTTATTCATCCTTCATCTCATAACCTACTGATGCCCTGAGGCAATAAATATTGACTTAAAAAAAAATACCATTCCCACAGGCGCACAATAGTGCGCGCAAGCTCGGACCATGCAGGGTCACAACAGCGCCCCAGTGCTGTCCTAGGTCAGCGCTCCTTAAAGAACCTCAGTGTGATATCTGAAAGGACAAGCCAACACACGACAAGACAAGGGCTATATACAGGGTCTTGAATATTTGGGGGCCGGGTTTTTAAAAATTCCTATGCAAAACTTTGAGCTCAATTAACGTTCACGAAGTAGCAAAATATAGTCTACGCTATCTGATAAGTGATTCAACATCGGTACTTGCCTACATTTTCCGAAATCGAGGAAAAACTGCTCTCGGTTGCGTGCACACTTTTCACAGAAGAGAGTCGAAAAGCTTTTTCGACATGGTGCGTCATCTGTCGGGCAGCGAGGCAAGCGCGCCAATGGCCGGAATGGCGCTTGTCTCACTGCTAGACAGATGACGTACCATGTCGAAGCAGCTTTTCGACTCTCCTCTGCGAAAATTATGCACGCCATCGAGAGCAGTTTTGTGCGTAAATCTGTTAATACTGAAACTGTTATTAGGATAGCATCTCAGCGCAGCCCATGAAATTAGTTGCCACTGCCAACGGTGCTTAAACGGGAACGGTCGAAAATATTCTCTTCAGCGGTCACTGTAAGCCGTACACCTGGAAAGAAGGCCGCAAGCATTCTTTGAAAAGAGTAAATATTAGCTCTTTTACAGCCGCCATCATCCGATTATCTCGTATTTCGCATCTCTGGCTCCCACCCCCGCTCCCTTTCAGAGGGTTTTCACTTTCCTGCCTGACCGCCTAGCTTCCAAAATGCATGTGCAAGTCGTAATCCGATTCCTTCCTCCTACGCATTTTGTGGAAGGCGTGGTGTCTGTAGGAAGGCTCCAAGAACGGCGCAGTCCACAGAATGGTCACTGAGCAGGGACTCCGCGTGCGCGACGACAAAACGGCCGAAAGAGAAGCGCTCGGCGAGCTGCTAGTACAATTAGTGGAGAGACAGATATATATTTTATTGATAGCAGAAGATGTCTGCCTGGTGTTCTTCTTCAAACCCTATTACTGGACTCCGTCCATCCTTGACCTTTCAGTCATAGACGGACGAGTTGATGCCGTCATGGCGGTTCACGTCACCGTCGAGGAGTGGCGGCCAGATTAGAAAGAAGAGAAGGACCTGGCGTTCAAAGGGGAGCACGAGAGAGCTTTGATTTGTAGCTGTACTGCGTCCAAAAAGCCCATCGCGGTAGCATTCTTCAAGTACTGTCTCCGATACCTCATCGAAGCACTGGGCCTGTTTGCTTAAAATGTGATACCCCGGGCAGTAGACCATAAAGAAATTCGCCTTCCCACCCCCACAAAAGACGAAAGATGTTGGCCATTTCTCCCTTATCTCCACTGAAAAGCACTGCTGCACATGAAGAGCACACCTTTCAGGGCCTTTTATCAGATCACATTGTTTTAATTTACACATTATATATTCGAAAAAGCTTTGCACTCATGGTAGGACGAGCCAGCTTTAAAATATATGTTTATGTTCTCTTCAGGTATTCCGCTGTGATGAAGTCCCTTTTGGCTCCTGGATACTCATACGGCTTGTGGACGGTGGCCTTCGATGCACCCTGGCATAAAAGTGAGCGCCCTCTTTGCTGGTGATTTGTTTCATCTCGACATAGCGGTTTGGATTACCAACTTGCCCAAGCGTCTGCATTACACAGCCTCAAAAACGCCGGGCTAGACCATAAATGCAAGACAGTAAAATATGTGATTTAATTACATGGAATGCGTTGGCCACCCTGCTAGAAAAATAAAATTATTTGTGCGCCCAGAGCCTTAAAAATAGCATTCCGTTTCTGGCGTCCTTAAACGACAAGGCCATACTATCTGTAAGGCTTGCTTACCGCTAGCAAAAAGAAACGGAATAAAGAATCTTGCAGCAGAACATTTTAAACCCCTGTCAGCGCAAGCTGCACTGGAAGTACATTTTCTTTTAATATTGTTTATTTTTTACCCGAGCGTCAAGGGCAGACAGGTTTTTTAAAAGATGCATTGCCATGGACTTCATAGTATGAGCTAAGCGAATACTTTTTGAGGATAAAACAAACAAAGCACACGTCACTGTTTGCTTGTTCAAGCACCCTTTTCTGCGGCGATTTGAGGGAAACCTCGATTATACTGTCACATTTGCCGTTCCTTGTTCATACTGCCTTCTGAACACCAATGAGCGGGATAAAATGGCATCCTAAAATTTTGTTACGTTTTCTTTCTTTCTGCAGTCTCGCCACGAAGCACTGACGAAGCTGCCGTGCGGGAAAATTTTGGTAAAATCACGGTTTGATTCAATCTCACTGAAATCTATTCTTTTGAATTTGTAATGCTTAGCATACGCTATCGTTCAACCGCAATTTAAAGTGTATTCTCTCGTGTAATCAAAGCTTCAATTCATTACACACCATCTGCATAAAGAGGGTTAGCTTCGAGCTCACAGGGTTGGCGCTGTGATGGTTTCACAAAGATACACGCAACAGGGATGATCCGTTGGCACGGGTTGATCGTGGAAAGTACAGCGTGAAAACAAATAAAGAACGGAAAGCAACAACATAACTCCCGCTACTCTTCAAGAGGACAACAACAGCTACAATCGCTCTTTTGCTTTCTTTTCGTCTCTCACCGGTTTTTGGGCTTTACTTACTTCCACATTGTAAAAAGAGAAGCCTTTTTCTTTGTTGTGGTAACGTTTTTGCTTCAGCCGCAAGTTAACGTTATTTTTTTTCTTTTGCAATGTGTCAATCATTACATTCTATTTTGCTTGCACGCTTCGCACATAAGGCATAGCTGTTATCGAACGATACGTTGCAGCATCTGGGTGAACCATCGAGTATTGTGATGGGTGCTCGCCGTAATAGTCCGGTGCTGGTTTTGAAAAGTGCCCTCGTGCCTCGTACTCAGAGGAGATTTTTATGTTATCTTGTAATCGCTATGAGGTCAGTGTCGACGCGTCTGTTTTTGTTATTTAGTTTTAGTTTATTGCTCGGTCCACTTTGCAACGCGTATTATGCATGCACAAGAATTCTCCTGAAAGTAAAGTGACTGGTCATGGCACTTAGCAAGTAAAAGTACGATTTGAAACCGGCTTAGGCGTATGACGGAAGAACCGGTTTCTACTCACAGTTATATTCTATATAATTCTCGACCTATAGATATAGTTAATCATTTTAAATGCCTTGGAGTTATATTTTCTTCAACCATGTCATGGGAACACCATGTCAATCACGTTGTCAAACAACTGGTTAGAGTAGTGGGCATGATTGGTTGCAGACGGCACATTCTTCCGACGTCACTCAAACTAACTCTTTATACCGCACTTTTTTATTCTCACGTAAATTATTGTCATCTTGTATGGGGAACTGCAACACATTCTTGTCTTTACAAAATACACATGTTGCAGAAAAGGGCCCTTCGCTACGCCTTCAATGTTAGCTATGGGTCACCCAGCAAAGGTCTCTTTCTTGCAGCCGGTGTGGTCCAAATCCATGAATTATATCGATACCAGTTGAGCATTTCTTACAAAACAGAAATAAAAAATGGTACAAACCATATTCGACGATTGGCAAACTTGCAAGAGAAAACCACAAATTACCCTTTCAGACAACCCGAACAATGGATGGTGCCAACAGCACGCCTAAACTCCGGGCAAGAACGTTTGCAATTCACACTCCCTTCCCTTCTGAACGCATCTGCACATTTTGACTTATTCACTTGTACTCATAAGGTATTGCGTAGGATGTATATAGAAGGTAGCTCCGAACAATTTTCATCCTCAGTTGTGCCAAAATAAGTATTTGCTTCTGTATCTTATATTTTATGTATGAGAGTGTGATATGTAATAACAGTCTTTTTATTCCTGTGTTTACTCAGTACGCTTGAAGTGCTCTTGCGATGTATAGCATTACATTTTTGTTCTTTTGTTTCGTTTATACGACACCAGAAGTTGAGTCGTTGTTTGTCTTCTGCTGTTGCCTCTAAAATGGGGGCTGCGACTTTGTCAAGCTGTATTTATACAGCTTTTTCTGCAGCTCCTCTCTCCATATATCTTTGAGGCAGAAATAAAATTTATTTATTTGTTTACCTTTAGCTTCACAATGTGACGAGTTCACCTGCTTCCGAGAAAACGAAGCGAGTGTACGGGCATGAGCGTGTGCTCCTGTTTCGTAGCTGCATCGGGAACACTGCAGCATACCTCGGTGCAGTGGTACGTGGTGATGTGTTGCAATAACCAGGAAAAGTCGCCTACTATAGCAGTCGTCATGATGAAAGCAATGAGGCCAAGAGCTGCTTGCGAATGTTCAAATAGCACAGTTTTAACAGGCGGTGTGAAAACGTCCAGTCCACGAATAATCCGCGCTGCCGTCGGTGACGCTGCGGATGCCAATAATGATGATGTGTAAAGATGTGCACGCGGGCTGGGGTTGGCCCAAAGGCCCGTACCCGGCCCGGTCCGTGGGCGGAGTTTGGGCCGCCCGGAAGGCCACTTCCTCGGGCTCAGGCAGGGCCGAGCCAAAAGTATATCTTTCTCGGGCGGGCCGGGCCGGCCCGGACACATGCAACTTTTGCGATAGCGCGAATACGACCATAGTGCGATAAGCACAATTCACAGCATTATCCCGCATCCTCCCATCGTGAGAACTTCATAAATTCTTTCCCGGCATCAACCCGCCTTTCCTTCCTGCCTCCTTTCCGAGAACGTATCTTTAGTAGCCATTGGAGACCGAGCAGAGGGGTCCAGGAGCAACCGTAAATGGCTAAACTCATTGTATAACCTCTTTTTCCATGAGTTAATTCCAGGTATGCGCTGTCTCTTCGTATATTAGGTTAATTTTTCATTTTAAACGGGAGAACTCAACGTTTCAATATTTAGGGTAAAATTATCATTCTGAAATATTTCCTTCTGTATCAGCTCTTCAATTTCTAATATAAAATAAAAGGCGGGGCAGTGCCAGGCTTTATATTTGAGCGCCGGGCCAAGCCGAGCCGGGCTCAGGCCCTTCCACGTCGGACTGGACCGGGCTCTGGTCTCTAGCGTTGGGGCCGGGCTAGGCTCGGGCTCAAAATTTCAGCCCGTGCACACCTCAAGTGTGTATGCTTTAATGAAAACTGATATGCGTATATATTTTCGTATGATTGTAGAATCTAAGCTTTTGTGAAATCATACGGAAACTTATACGCAGATCACAACTCAGTACACGACGCACACAAATATTTATAACGAACTGTAAAGAAGGGGCAGGGACAGCCTTAGTTCGCAAGCTAAGACAACGCTTCGACATGTGGACTTGTCTCCATTTTTGCAGCGCAATCATCACTGACCGAGTTTAAATAGGCTTTGCTTCGGAGGAAGAAAAGCCAAATTGGGGGAGAAAGTAGGGTGGGGGAAAAATATGTAGGGCAAGGAGTGAAATAATATTTCCTCGGTATGTATCTCTGAGTCTGGAACCGGTGACCTCATGGCCTGAAAAAGCAAATAAAAAACGGCAGCAGCAGGACAAATCACATTGCGGGCTGGATAATGAGTCAGTGCCCAAAACGCCCTCGATGCTGATACGCCTTTCTTAAAGGGAACATTTTACAGGTCCTGATCAAAGCCACAGCTTCCGGGGAACGGTTTTTAAAAGCTTTCCGCTAGAAGAGGAGGACTAATCTCCCCTTCTACCTTTGTACAGTGAAGTTTGATACTGTGTATCCCTCTTTCTCTCGTTCTACCCTGGATACGCAAGGATTAAGGCATTTGTAGTCGACATCGACGGACGCCCGGATAGTTGCTGTGCTGGATGTCTTGAAATCCGCCTGCAAACGTTTTGTGTAATTTGAACAACCGCAATCGCACACCGTATTATGGCTTTAATTACGACGACTGCCTCGGTATGCGATTTCAACTGCTTATTGCAAAACTTTGCCGCGTAGCGCTGTTCCGACATTCGCCGCTCTCCCGACGCGTAGTCTAAACAGGGGTACACGCTCAATTCTGTCTACTCTCTTCGCCTGTTTGAAGCCAACTAAATTCACCACGTTGTGAAGCTGAGGGTCCTCATCATCCCGAAACCGGTTTCCCAATCGGGCTCATAGGCAATCAACGCCAGGCCTAATCAGGAACACCCTCTACGTGTCAGGAACACCCTTTACGTGTCAGCATCTAGGCTTTCAGCCCTTATCTTAGTCCTGGCTTGCCGGTGTTCTAAATTGCTCACTATGAATTACCGACTAGTCCAAGGCACAATGCGGCGTGGATAGCATCGGTTGCGGTGCAGAGAATTCACTTTTGTTTTTGCTGTTTCTTGGCTCCTCACAAGATGCTCAAGCGAATAAGAATGATCAATGCAGCCACAATCAAGGTTTTGCCCACAAAAGCCAGACACCGTCAATATAAAATTTTGTTGCTTCCCATCTTGGCACACCGACTTATAATATTTAATTAAAAGTCCTATAGATGATCATATTGCCGATAATGTTATCGTTAATTTGTAATCACAATTTATTTCGTCTTTATTTATGGAGCACTGCACTCAATGTCAAACCATAGTATAGGACAGGCTTCGGTCTCACGTAAAGAACTCAAAGAATATAGTGAGCAAGGGGATGATTGAATAAACAGCACTGCTTTACTTGCACATTGCAAGCACAGATTCTCACAGGCACCTTCAACAAGGGAGAATTGTGTGAGTGGGGCAGTACATACATGAAGTTATAAATAGAGCAAAAACAACAATTTGAGAGAAGCGTTATACAATAGTTAGCAAGAAGTACTGAGCAGAATACACTTAAAATTTTTCCCCGCTTTTTGACCCTTCCTTTAAGAGAAAAACACAAGTTATACATTGGTTATTATTATACAGTATAGAATAACTATACAACGTTCAAAATGTGGCAATAGGGAAAGGAACACAATCCGGCACTGTGTTTAAAAGAGCATAATTTTTTTCATATTAGACCAGTAAAAAAAAATGATTTTCCGTAAGAGGTGCACATAAAAGCATGACATTAGGTGAGGATCGTGGTTATCATATCTCGAAACGTGGCAGGATTTCTGATGTTAGTAACATCGTCAGGAAGGCTGTTCCAATGATTTATGGCACGCGGAAGGGCAGACATGTTAAACGTTTTAGTGCGGCCAAAAATACGCGCAAAGCTGCTATAATTGTGGCGACGATGTGATGTACGATATGGCCGTGATAAAGGTAACGCGTGGCTGTGAGGACTGAAAACCATCTTATGAAATAGGCCAAGAAGTGCTACTGTACGGCGTGATTCTAAAGACGCAAGTGATAGCGATAAACTTGATGTTAGTGACGCTGGAATGACGGTTATAATCACGAGCGATGAAGCGTGCAGCACGGTTCTGTATAGATTCAAGACTGTGTGTTAGATGTTTTGGTGAGGTGACCAAATGGGCGAAACAAATTCAAGCTGTGGGCGGACAAACGTCTGGTGAGCTAGTTTTCGAGTGTCAGAGGGCGCATCAAGAAGATTACGTTTTAAGTATCCGAGGGTTCATGAAGCCTTAGCTGTTATTTTATTAATGTGTGTCTGACCAAGAAAGGTTTGGAGTTAGGTAAATAACGAGATATTTGTATGAAGGCACTGCAGTGATTTCGTTGCTGTTGAAGGAGTAGGTGAAAAAGGAATTTGATAGTTTGCGGTTGAAAGTCTATAATATACGCTTGTCAGTGTTAACCGTCATTTGCCACATAGAGCACCAGTTTGTTATATGGTCGAGATCTGTTGCTAGATAGATAGAAAGTTGCTTGGCAAACAGCATTGTCACAAGCTATGCCACAGCATAGACAATAAAGCTGACGAGGTAGGCCACAGACCACCTGATCATGACGAAAAAGCGGCATATATGTTCCCATTGAAGTGCGCTAAAACAGGACATGATGAAGCAAATCCATTATATACAAGCAAAGATGCTATCATATCTTGCTGCTTGAGTTCAAACTTCAATTTCTCATGTTGAGCGCTGAAGTTTAAAAAAAATTCTTTGAAGTTAGGTTCCTTCCCAGTCATTATTATTCATTCACGGAGATAATTAAGCTTGAAATATGATTACCAAAGCCCAGTTACATTTTACTGTTACTAATGCGAGATACTTTAACAGCTTGAGAGCTAATGTGTAGCGTGGGCGGTAGCTACCGTTTTCCCCACAGTGGGCGGGAACTCTTCAAGCCGGTCCACCCAGAAAAAACATCCCAAATCACAATGGAAGTATACGCAATAAAATTTCAGATGGCGCACACAAGTGCAACTACAAAGCAAAGGAATTCAACTGCTGAAATTCACGCTAGGAATCCGCGTTTCCGACGGTCCATTAAAAATTTAAAGACAAACTACTCGGTCCCATCGTAAACTACAGCAAATCTAGAATTGTCGCCAGAATGATATAGTAATGTTTTTCGGCGGTTACGAGGAGCGCCAGACGCTAGTATTAACTTGAGTCCTACTGCGAGACTCCCATCAGTCTAAAACCGTACAATGTATCAGGAAGTATTAAATCAATGGAGATATGATGTATTCATTGGACTGCCGAATTGCCCTCTTAAACGAACGGGACATGGGAGGATGATATGCAAAATAGCGAAGCTTACAGCATAAATGTGACCAGTCTACCCCAAACAGCTTTACATTGCTCATATACCCTGTCGCTTCACTATTGAGGAGCACGGAATTACCTTAACCCCTGTATGTAGATGTTACAAGCGCTGAATGCTCCTACTAGCAGAGTAGGTTGAGTTCATTTGTACTTCGTAGCAAGCATTACTAGTTGTATCGGACGAAACGCCTTCGGCGAGCGGCTTTTTTATATAGTTGAGGCCGAGGTGGTCCAAAAAAGGTCGAGAAGTCATTATAAAGGAGAGCACACACAGCGGGAGATCAACCATATATGGGGAATAGTTGCGAGTCTTTCGCAGAGATTGAATGCGAATTGTCTGTATCTACTGCCGCTCAGCCGGTTGCAGGCGGCTGTCCTCGAAAATATCCCCATGAGTTGAAGACACGCCGAGGGAGGAATGCAGCTCGTCCTGAGAAGAGGACTGCATTCTCAAGAAGTATAGCACTAGCTTTCCAACATGTGTGCTGTCCTGAAATTCGGTACCACATTTTGTTATCGAAATTTTCGCTCATATCTATGCTATGTTGGAATTTCTCAGACAGGTAATGGTCAGACGATTGAAGATTAGCAGAAAAAAAAAAAGAGCTTGACCGTCGCAGGCGTACGATTAGGAGCGTTAGCTCGAGTTTTACGGTATTTAAGTCTAGGTCCTCAATTTTGAAAGCAAAGTATACATTACGAAACAATTGGTCATTTGTTACTACTAGCACCTCTCTGTAACCAATGGTTCATCCGGCAAGGCCCCCGAATGTTACGTTCGAACACGATCTCAAGGAATAAAAGTCGTCTGTGCGAATCCCTCGTACCTGCTAGGATTCAGATCGAGAAACAATTCTTTGCGCCATGTGGTGCCAATGTATTTGACACCACTCAAACCCATGTATCTTAAACATGTAGATCACAAATTTTCCACCAATGAGAACGGTCAGTCAGAACACACAACACCTATTCTTAGGTCGAGGATGTAATGCCGGACACTGGTATAATATTTCAGCGGTGGTGTGTGGCCTCGGTCAGGTGGCTTTAGGTAATCTTGTCGTCACACACAGTGGACTCCATTGTATGGGTGGTCAGGCGGCAGCTAAAAAATTATTTGCAATTTTAGAGTTATGATCTTGTTATTTGACTGCAATCTTGAACCTGAGAGCGAAATAGAAAAGAACTAGAAACCAGCAAATATAGGTAGTAAGAGCTCCCGCTCTTAACATATGCGATTGAACAAAGTAAATTTTCAGTGGTTATTCCCGCTAGGGTCATTTTGTAGGCGTCGTCATTATTCTGAGAAACACATCAATAGTTGCACCTTTACTGAACCACGAATAAGTGGCTTGCAGCTTGTTTCCCTCGTATATTACAATCATGTATAGTTGAAATGCTGTCATTCTTACGTTCTGAACTGCCTTCATTCTGTTACAGGTGATGCTGGCAACCTTCAACTAATCGAAAGCAGAGTAGAAAAGCCCAGAGCTTTCCTAGGCGGATTAACACCGGCTACCGTCACCCTTTGGCACCTGAGCGGATGAAATGCTAAAAATTCAAGGCCTTCTACGTGTTGTCTGAACGCATAAATATTGTAAAGCGATACTTGATATTATACGTAGCTGTTCAATCTGTCTCTGAACGAGTGAACAATAGAGGTATATAACTGACTTTGGATTCAGAAAATGAGAGTGGAGATTCACCTAGGAATATTATTTTGTGAGGGATAACCAAGGGAAGGAAAGCATAGCAGGGGGCGGCAGAAAGTTAGGTAGGCGGATGAGATTAAGAAGTTCGCAGGGGTCAAGTGGATGCAGCTAGCACAGAACCGGGTTAAGTGGAGAAATATGGGAGAGGCCTTCGCCCTGCAGTGGATATAGTCAGGCTGATGATGATGATGAAGCATTGCGCATGACACTAAGCGAATTCAAAAAGTGTTGCAAGAATGCAATTTTCTAAGTATAAAATATTGAGCTGTTGTATTTAAAAACATTCAAATTATCGCGCCGATCAAAGAGATTCCGCGTGTATAAGGCAAAATACACAACGAATTTGGTAACACTACCCGGTATGTTAACAATGAATTTCGTGTTACTACTTCGTGATCTGATGCTTATGCACTCCGTGCTCCTTGTCGGCAAAGCTGCGCAGCAAATACAAGAGGCAGCCATCAAAAATACGTGCTTCGTACTCTGGACTCGAACAACAATACACAAATTACACGGGTGGCAACCTTCAGCTAAATTCACCTATTGTGCGTTATTTCCATGCAGAGCAGAACATATTCGACTGGCGGCCCTCAAGGGATTCTACTTCACACATTTTTTGGAAAGCAATACAACACACGTACGCCAGTACATAAGTCTGGCGCATTGACGCCGAATTTAAGGTCAAACTATTCCAGCTGAAAGTAATATAAGCATTGTGTGACAGTGAAATGCTCCTCGTACTTATTTTCTGCTAACACCCGATTAGCCTCTATGTTAATTTATGTACCCCCATCAAAGCCTAACTTTAGTATCCTATTACTCCGGCTAAGTGCCCTACATTGTTATGCTAATGTAGAGAAGGAGCCTGAGTGTAGTATCTGAAACTGCGCTACACTCTCTTGGTTCCATCAACCTCTAAGGCTTTCTGCGGAATACAGCAATGGTTCCACAAATACAGCATCATTGACATGATCTGTTATGTGGATGCTTAAGCTTTACACTGCTCGGCGAAGGCTAAACATTAGGAAGTGCGATTTCAACCTTAGGCATTCATGAATTAATGCAATGCTAAAGTGTGTCGGCTCTGCCATTTTTTCATTGCAGAACATGAAATCAGCACAGTCATTTTCCCTTACCATTGCACTTCTAGGCTGCCCACCACTCAAATGCAGGAAATGAAACATCTTGGTAATACAAGTTTAGTTTTGTTCACCATACGTACGATGTGACCAAAATATATTGCCCTACGAGAGTCCATGCGATTTCTCCTCTCTATTGACAGGAGGAGTTTCATAGTTCCATGGCATATAACGTTGAAACAGTTTTGACCCCAGGAAAACTGTCATAATTTGTGTCTTTCATATTAACATCGCATGAATATATTAGCAATGTTTGTTGCTGTGCGAGTTGGTAGAGCAAAGCGTGAACTAGCACTGGCAGACGAAGGACAAGAAGAAGGACGACACACACCATCTAGTGAAAGATTCAAATGTCACCATACGATTTGTACAAGAATATAACGGCCTTTCTACGCTCCTCAGGGGACGTGAAAGACATATATTACTCAATACCACATGAAAGTCTTCTCAGTTGTGTGAGTGTATTGATACACTTTTAATCTGGTTCCACGTAAAGTTAGAGCTAGTAAGCGGAACTTTTTTTAAAGTTCCGATTATATATGCGGGGCAGTGTTCCAGAAAAAAGTAGATGTATATGTGGAACAACGTTCCGGTAAAATTTCAAGGGTATTATGTGGAACATGCATGTAACCGGAACATCTTTCCACGTATTCTGAATGTATGTTCAACCTATTTGCGGGCTTCTCATCTTGACATTGATATCCGAAAGAGGTGCTCAACTTGCGTGGTGGTTGAACTATTCAATAGCTTCCCTGCTCGAAGTCGCTCCCCGGCAGAGTTCGAACTTGGCTGATTTTCTCGATTGCTGCTCGACATCACTGCATAACCGGGGAGCCAAACGTGCTTGGCAGTTGAGTGCAATCAGACCACAGTTTTTTGGTTTGCTGGGGACAATGTTTCTGATTCAGTATCAGGCGGCAATTAACTGTATTAAAAGAGCTCTTTAAGATCTAAAAACGTTTTCACCGTCGACATTACTTGGATACTGAGAGGTACAGTGTTTTGTGTTTACGTGACACTACATCTGCTCAGAATTGTCTTATGTTAGCTGCTGCTGAAGTACTTGCAATCACAGGAAACTAACGTGCAGGGGTTATGTGAATGGCACAATGAAATAATTAGAATTATGTTGATCCGGCATAATGATGAGCAGAAGATAGTATACAGCATAAAAAGTGAACAATGGTTCAAAGTAAGGCTCAGTTCGCAAGCGAACGTTTAGAGATGACTTCTTTTCAGCTGGACATGACAAATATCGCTGGCAGGGTTTATGTACGATCTGCCTCAAATAGAAGATATGTCGCCAAGTGGACAGACACCTGAAGGATAACTTGGAGGGCTTACATTATGACACCTTCAGGTATGTGGACGACTTTTTAGTATTCACAGACCGTGAAGGATTCAATCAACGAATGAAGGACATTATGGATGTTTTTACTGAGTGTGGATCCGGGCTGGAATTTACAGTTGAAGAACCAGTGGACGATCGGTTACAGTATTTAGATCTATTGATTCAATTCGGTGATGATCATGTTTGTTGAGAATACAACCCGAGATCGATGAAGCCGTTGCTAAGCTCCAATTTGGGGCATTCCAAATTAGTGAAGAATGGGATGATCAACACATGCTTATTAAATGCGTTGAAGAAATTTTGTTACCACGGCATGGGCAAGAGTTTTGAAAGACATGTGACAAGAATTGCAAAGGCCGGTTATCGGGAGTCAGTTATTATTGAGGCCAGTTGCCGGGTACTGAAGAGCCTTAAAAGAACGCACAGACTGAAATCCCTGCCCAGCATGGGTGAGAGCAAGAGGAAGGTTGCAGTGGTACCGTATGTGCACAGGATTTCGCATGGCCTCAAAAAAGTAGGCAAGAGGTATAGTGTTGACGTCGCATTGACCGCCCCGCTCTAGATGAAGAGGATCTGCCCGGCTATTCAAAGGGAAAGAGAAGCGAAGAAGCAAGAATGTGGGGTGAAACATAGAAACCCATATGCTGGATGTATAACAGGTGTTGTGTACAGGCTTCCAATCTCTTGTGAAGCCAGATATATGGGACAAACAGGACGATGTATTAATAAGGGACTACAGGAACACCGGAACAACTTGGAAAGTGGAAAGGACAAAACGTTTCTGGTATCACATTGCCATTCATGTGAAATAATGAAGGAGCAGAAGAAGTGCACTCCTAAGTTTGACAAGGTTAGGATTTTGTATCGCCACAAAGAGAAGATGACGAGAGAGATAGTGGAATCATATTTTATTTCAACGGATAATACGTGTATCAGCAAGACTTCTCTTGCTCTTTCAAGCAAAGAGGTGTCTTTTTTAAGTGATTTTTTGTGCAGCAGGTCAACCCAGGGGTTGTTTCACGTGGCTGTTTCGTTTTCTTAATGTTTGTTTTTTCTGGGCCTTGGAGTAAAGGGCTTAGGCATAGTTGCGAGTCAGCGCTTGTACTGTGGCTTTCTTTTATCTTGTCCTTTGTCTTCGTGTTCGCGCTGTTTATATTATTAATGAATAAGTACCAACTCGCCCAACAAAGTATCTTGGTAAGCCATATTTCTTGTGCAACGGGCTCTTCGTGTGTCCTACAGAACCTTTAGTTTAATGACCCTGAGGTGTTAGCACCTGCCGTCGCCGTTTGTGTCTTCCAAGCAAGTAAGGCCTCTTGGTACCTCAAGCTCGGCACAGTGCCTCCGGAATTCTTGAAGACCTTTGGGTTCCTGAGGCCGTCTGCTGGTCATTGCAGGAGACTCTGCCATATACTGGTGTCTGAGATGTGGAGGCAAGCTCGCCACTTCAAAGATTGCCTACGACTCGTGTGTGAGTGCATGTATAGCAAGCAGCGTGCGTGTCGCAAGTACACAGAGTGGAGTGCCCTGAGTGAAAGATTGACGGAATTTCTTTGGAAGTTGGTTCTACCTCGGCTTCCACGAAAAAAGAAGATGAATAAAGATGAGCAAGGGAAGGTATTGAATTTCGCAGATGGAGAGATACCTCTAGATATTGATAAGATGCTGAAGCTGGGTCCTAAGCATGCTTTTGAGCCTAGAGTTGATGAGGCTGAACAGGTGACCATGTCACGCTGTATTGCAAATAGGGTTGAAGATTCTGATAGGTCGCGGTGCATCCATGAGTGCTTGTAAGTGTTAGAACACACAAAAGAAGAATTAAAGGGGAAACAGTGCCCTATTAACTATATTGCAAAATGGATGGCCTGAAGAGACCTCAGAGTTATACTATCCGATAAAGAAGGGTATTTTACTTTTTTTCTGAAACTCAGTTTCAAGAAATAGCCGCGGCTGCTGTTGAGAAGAATTTCAAAATGTTTCCTATGAAAGCGATCATGATAAAAGAGAGGGCTATGGCTCTACTAGACGATCTTGGGCTTGAACGCATACGCGAACAGGTGAAACAATGCAAGCAAATACATTTGGAAGTATTCTTTTCGGCAAAAACCCATAAACGAAATGTTCCGTTCAGAGCCATCGTATCTGAGAAGAGCACGTGGCAGCACCTGGTGTCCAAATATTTGCAGAAACACCTTTCCTCGTTGACTTGATCAGACAGCCTAAGGCTACCTAACTCTGAAATCCTTGTTGTATTCCTCAAAGAACACAACCCAAGAAAATGTGTTGGCTTCAGCATGGATGTCAAGGATTTGTATTATAGCCTCCCCCATGACTGCCTCGTCAAGCGTGTTCCAATGTGCATTAGTGAAGACAATAATGAATCTGACTTCATTGAAGGCTGAGGTGTAAGTGTTGGAAGTTTCCTTGAACTTTTGAGGTTCTACCTGGAGTCCACCTTCATAGGGTGGAAGAACAAGCTGTATACGCAGAAGGCTGGAGCATCCATTGGGTCTAGTGTTGCGCCGCTCCTGAGTGACATCTTCTTAATGTACGTGGACAGACACCTGAACGATAACTTGGAGGGCTTACATTATTCCGCCTTCAGGTATGTGGACGACTTTTTAGTATTCACAGACCGTGAAGGATTCAATCAACGAATGAAGGACATTATGGATGTTTTTACTGA
>JAJIZL010124475.1:299790-344667 GCA_023969395.1 Amblyomma maculatum
GTAGGTAGGTAGGTAGGCAGGTAGGTAGGCAGGCAGGTAGGTAGACAGGTAGGTAGGTAGGTAGGTAGGCAGGTAGGTAGGTAGGTAGTTAGGTAGGTAGGTAGGTAGGTAGGTAGGTAGACAGGAGGCAGGCAGGCAGGCAGGCAGGCAGGCAGGCAGGCAGGCAGGCAGGCAGGCAGGCAGGCAGGCCTGCAGGCAGGCAGGCCGGGAGGCAGGGAGGCAGGCAGGGAGGCAGGCAGGCAGGCAGGCAGGCAGGCAGGCAGGCAGGCAGGCAGGCAGGCGTTTATTTGAGTGTACAACAGCCAAGTGGCCTAAAGGAGTGCACATCAGGTCAGATATCAGAATGACCACTTAAAAACATTTAAAACCCGGTATTAAAACAACAATTAGGAAATATGTTTGTGCCAATAAACGTTTTATTATACAGGATTTGAAAACGAGTCATTGGACAGTTGGCATGCAAATCTGGATAAAATGTGTCAAAATATTTTGCGGCCTTTGCATTTGGCTCACGAAACTTCAGCGACATCAGTAAGGTCCCACAGTTATTGAAACCGCGCGCAATGTTTTACAGAAACTGCATGTCATGTATGAGTCGCCTGTCGCCAAGAATACACATATTGAGCCAAGAGAGAATTGTAGTCGTAGAAATTATGCACCAACTAGCCCGCCAAAATGCTCTCTTGGATTACGGTTCGTGTACATCGGTCCTGTTTACCTCTTTTCTTCTTCGAAGTTCTTCCTTTTGTGTTACCCTCATCGTAGCAGCCACCTGTCGTACGCGTCTTTATACCTTTTCTATCAACCACGCCTACGGGCCGCCGGACGTTGTCTTGCTTTTTGGCTCCTTAATGCCATCTTTGGGGCCCGGTTTAAAGATTTGTCGCATTCTGCAATCGGAATGCTGGAGGCAGGTTCGCCTGTTCAAGGATCACCTTCGTGTGGCATGCCCACATGAAGCCCCCGCTGTCAGATCCAACAGCCGCTACTCCTGGGAGCTGAGGACAGCCTCTAAGGTCATTGCATTTCTCTGGCGGAAGATTTTGAGTTCGCTACCGACTCACCGCCAGGCCTGTTTGCCTGCTGGCCAGGATGTTTTCCTCATTGGACCAACGTCCTTGCCTGCTCACGTAAATGCCATCCTAACACTCGGACCAAAGTTGTGCGTGAAGCCCAACCTTGACAAGACAGAAATAGTCTCGCTGGTGAGAAATGCGGCCTCGAAGGCTAATGGCGATGAAGTTGACAGATGCATTGCGGAAGGCATTGACGCCTTACCAGAAGCGCCCTCAAGAACGCGAGTTCCGTTTCATTCTGCTGCAACCTGCCTTCGGGACGCCGACCTCAATCTGGTTGAATCTGATAAAGAAGGCGGCTTTGTCGCTTTTTCTGCAGTGAACTACAATCACCAAGCCAACGACGCCGTCAGTAGCAACTTCGTGCGTGTTGGTGCAAAACTGAAAAAAGTGCAACAAACAGCTGCTGCTTTGTGTGAGGATATCGGATTGACCAAGCTGGCATCATCTGTAACAAAGAGTGATGGTCTGAGCCTCGTCGTCTTCTTTACCTGCAAGACCGACAAAGATGGTCAACCTTTTTGTATCATCGTTTCCGAAAGGGACACTTGCAACACCAGGTAGGCAAGTACCTTCAACGCTCTCTAGCCCCCTTGCCAGTTCAGGACTCTTTCCTTGTCCGTAGCCTGCAGGGCGTGTCTGAATTCCTTAAAGACGGCTCGCTGAAAGTAACATCCGTGTTCTCCATAGACATAAAGGACCTGTATTATTCCTTTCCGCATGCCTCGATATGCGATGTTGTCAGTGAAACCATTGAGGCTTACGGAGTTGTCAAATTCCAAAACAGTTGTGGAACCAATGTTTCCTCCTTTCTGGAACTAATGTCCTACTATTTGAAGTCAACCTTTGTCAGCTATGATGAACAACTATACATCCAGAAGGAGGGTGTTTACATCGGGTCATGCTTGGCTCCCACCCTTAGCGACCTTCTGCTGTCCCGATACAACAGACAGGTAGCTGAAGTCCTTCAGTGCACCGGAGTGATTAAAGTTTTCAGATTTGTAGATGATTTTTTAATTCTTTTCAAAGCAAGCTCACCGGATGTTCAAAGTGACCTAAATAAGATTTTTGAGTCATTTTCTGACACACTGGAGCCTCTCAAGTTAACCAAGGAAGTTCCCATCGACAGCCAAATCCGTTTTCTCGACCTCAGATTATTCCTCTTCCCAGACCACGTTTGCTGGCGATATGAGCCATGCTCAGAGAAGCAGCTTCTTCCTTTCACCTCGTCACATTCGAAGCTGGTAAAACGAGGCATCGTCAAGACTGTCATGAGAAGCGCCGTCGAGAGGTCCTGCGAGCATGAAGCCAGTTCCAGTCTACAGGCCCAGATACAGAGGCTTGAATCAGCAGGGTATCCCTCCCATCTGCTGAGGAACATTGCTGAAAAGTTGCTAATTGATCTGCGAAGGAACTGCACAGCCAAAACCAGTTGCCGCACTGAGGTAAAGAAAGCCGTCGTGCCTTGCAGTCAGCGCTTCTCTCACAGGCTAAAGTAGATTGTCGGCAGAGCAGGGGTTCGTCTGGTATTCTCGGCCTATAAACAAACTTGCCCGACTTTGCCGCAAGGTGAACGTGCCACAGAAGAGGAAGGCTGAAGGCTCTAAAAACACAGGGATTCGTTAGATCGTTGAGGTAGGCAAGTTCCTTTTTGTGCAGCGATATAGACGGGGTGGTGACACAATCTTCATCTATCTTAAATATGAATAAGGCCTCAAATATCTCACGTGTGCTTCTTTTTCTGTATCTTCTTATGACGCTGCACTTATCGTGTAGTAGATGTTATGTGGGCCAGACTGGTCGTTGTATCAACGACCGGTTGTTGGAACACAAAAAAGACCTCAAGACCGGAACCGGAAACAACATGGCAGTTCATTGTGCCTCATGCCGCGGTTGCCGTCCAGCCCTAGACAGGTGCAGCGTCATAAGAAGATACAACAAAAGAAGCCCACGTGAGATATTTGAGGCCTTATGTATATTTAAGATAGGTGAAGATTGTGTCAGCACCCCGTCCGTATCGCTGCATAAAAAGGAACTTGCCTACCTCGGCGATCTTTTTCATCCATAATTTCCAGCATTTTCGCTACCTTTGACGCCCATAGGGATGTGCTAGTTTTCTCCAAATGAGACAAGCTTCATTTTGCTGATAGTTTTATATCTTTTCACACACGCCTATTCTGCGTCAAGGAATCTACCTTGTATCACTCTGATACCTTGTATCACTCTGATAACAACCTGACTCGTTTTGTGACTATAAATTCCTTCTGTTAGTAAATAAATGTCAGTTGCTAGTGAGCGCCTGTGTTGTGTGGTCTCGTCTTCGTTTTCGCGCTGTTTTTCTTCCCCTCTATTATGCACCAACTAGCCCGCCAAAATGCTCTCTTGGTAGAAAAGACGGCGTCCAATATATCTATCATAAAAGATGTGTATGAACGTATGCTGGACATTTTCAATTTTTGTGCAATAGGTGGCAGATACGTTATTCCAGGCTTCTGACGCGAACTCAAGGCGCAGTTTCACAAGGGCACAGTATAGAGTGCGTAGACATTCGTGCCGTTTAAATTTTTTTTGTTAGTCGAGAGATAAGAGCAATATGTTTCAATGCGCGTAGCACAATTGAATTTACATGCAATCTAAAATCAAGCCTTGAATCAACAACAACACCAAGGTCTCGTAAGTGGGCCACACGAGTAATCTGACCCGCCAAATGTGTATAATCAAACACAACTGCGTCGCTTTTTCAAGTTAGAGACAGGACGGAAGTTTTCTTAATATTCAGCTTTAAGCGATTCGACAAACACCATTTCTCGACGTTATTAATGTAAGCTTGCAAATGGCGGCAGTCCTCAATATTTCCGATATTGCGGAATAATTTGAAATAATCTGCGAAGAGCAAAATTCTCGAGTTCTTGACATGTAACGGCAAATCATTAACAAACACTAAAAGCAACCGCGGTCCTAAGTTGGAGCCTTGTTGCACTCCCGAAAATGATAGAAATTTGTTGGACACACAGTCGGAAAATCGGACCATGATACGGAGGCTGCCAAGGTAGCTTTTGAGCCACCTACATCAGATGGAGCAAAGCCGTATTTTTCCATCTTCATCAGAAGTACCTCATGGGAAACCGTATTGAAAGCTTTAGTCTTGTCAAAGTAGACTGCATCTACCTGACCGCAATTAAATACATGTGGGCCAGTATAATCATGAAAGCTGAATAAATTCGTTTCCACAGATCGACCTTTTAAATAACCGTGCTGCAGATTTGAGATCTGCTTGACGTATGAGCTCATGCGTTCGTACATAACCATTTAAAAAACTTTCACTAAAGAACAAATCAGTGATACAGGTCGAAAAATGTTCACATCACAAGCATCGTCAGACCTGAAAACAGGAACAACTACTGACAATTTCCACTGGCAAGGAAAAACACAAGTTTGCAATGATAAGTCAAATAAATGTATTAAAATCGGGCCAAAATGTCAGCGCCTCCTTTGATTACAAAGCTGGGAATTTCATCGACTCTTGTTAAAACTTTTGGCTTAAGTTTTTGAATCGCCAAAAGAACCTCATGCTCGGTAACATTAACATAAGCCAAACAGTCAACGCTGTCTTATGAACTCAGTTATGCTTAACCTTTTTGCTTTGTCCCGCAAATAAGCATAGAAGAAATTAGACTGCTTCATTTACGACTGAAATTCGCTGTTTATGTCTTCGACTATTATGTTCATATAATTTCGCAGTTCCTGCCCAAAGCTCTCGGTACTTTTTTAACCTCCTGTCACAAAAAAAATGTCTTTCATCTGGTAATATTTTTTCTCCATGGTTACAGCTTGTGGTCACTCGTAGAAGAGATGCATATGTTGCGGTTTGTCTGATAGCAGCTGACTATATTATATCCTGAACGGGTTTGGTTTGGTTTGTGGGGTTTAACGCCCCAAAGCGACTCAGTATCCTGAACTGCAGTTGCGTTCTTTCAGTGCTGGATACGTATTTACACCTAGTCTTGAAAAGTAGTTGCGTGTTCTTATTTTTCAAAACAAACAACAGTAAACAGTAAAGGGGTAAGCAATTCACTGCATAACTTGACTATACAGGCAATAGCAATAATCAGTTAGCACTAATAAAGATTTACCAATTGGCATTATACCTGCATGCTCCTCCGATCCAACATTCTACATAGCATCTTTCAGCATGTTTTAAATAATAGCAAGCAGTTGACACACATGAGAGTGAATGGCAATAAGCAAATAAAAGTAGCCCAAATGAATAAACCTGAGCTTGAATATGAAGTTCACGTCATAAAAAGAAGTATTCACTTGACTGCAAATATTTCACAGTAACTTCACATAATTTTCTTTCATTGCGTGGCTTTCGAATTCATAACATATTAGAAGTTGATAAAACAAAATGTCAGTGAAAATGAGCCGTCATAATTCTTCCTTTTGCTAAATTTCCACAATTAGTTATTCAATAAACTTCTCGCCACAATATTTACTCTATAGGTATTGCATATTTAGTGTATTAATGAATTATTTTCATAACTTCTCCTGCACTATGATTTTGACAAGCAGGACAGTTTCCAGCTGCAAACTGATACATACAAAACTCAGACACACGCTATAGCGTTTCACACACACGGGCAGTGTTTTTATCTTCACTTTATTAATTTTTTTGTTTATTTATTCATGTTTGTACACTGACAATTAGCATCAGGAACCATTAGCTTTCCTTTTTGTGCAATTTGACATTATGAGCACTGTTTCGAATTTGAATAAATAAAATATGTATTCCATCAGTTACACACTAAAGTTTCTTCATTAGCATAATGAAGCATTGCCATTTCATTGTGAGCATATTAAACAACTTTGATCTCTCTTTTTTAAAGCTTTCATTTCTTCAGCTATAAGAATTTATTGATCAATTAAACACCTTAAATTTTCTTGTTTAGCCTTCTTTGCTTTTCATTCTGAATATTTTGACAACTTGAGAGCAGTGAATACCTCTTCGTTAATATCTATTAATCAATTAAACAGTAAAAATATTCATAATTACCATCATCAATCATCGGTTTTTCTTTTTGGCAAATTCAAACAACCCCTTTCAATTTGTTAACATTTTAACTTTCCTAATTATTCCATTATGATTTCATTAAATCGCCATTGTATATCACGCAACAATCAACCATTAATTATTACAAAGATAAATTTTTTTCAACGCATCCCACGGTTATTGCCGACGAGCGTTGCCGACAGCTACAGCGCCGGCGGCTTTTCGGCTGGACAAGTTGTATAAGCTGTTGCTTAAATATTACTTCCCTCGCCTGGTAAAGTTGCATGCGCCACAGGCAAGTGTCCTTATAAAGTACACCATCTCAAGGGCAATGTTGCATTGGCCAACAGTTCCACGGTGCATTTGAAGCTACATGCATGTGTGTCATTCAGAGCAGCGACCTTATCGTTGCCCACTTATATCTCCTGCCACAGTTGACCAATACATTCTTTGAAGAATGATGTTAGAATGATAGACTGTAACGAGATTTTCACAGCCGCGAAAATGTACATAACCACAACCACATGAACGCGAATATCACTTATCGACTAATATCAGGAGTTACCAAGGAGATGACTATTTGTACTTGAGTGATATATGCATGACCAACTGAAAACTAGACTGGGATCCCAACAGGGTACAACTTTAATACTAAACACTCAATAGTAAATTAATCAGAGCAAAATGGGTCCAATAGCGTAGGTAATGTGTCTGCACAATTCGGTGTTCTTTTTGTCTTATATCGAGTAACACAGCAACACGACACAGGCTATGAGGGATGCCTTTGTGGGCATCTCAGTAAATTTGCACCTTGAGGGGTTCGCTGACTTCGCGCAGCACGTGGGAGGCATGATTTTTACCTTCATCGAAAAGCGGCCTCCGGGAAAAAAATAGAACCTGCGTACTTGTATCAGTCTTTAAGTAATTGTTTACAGCACAGACTGCGCTTTCTGTAGGGCTGTTTTCGCGAAAAAGTCTGTAACAACGAGCAAAAAACAAAGGCATATCATGAATGTTTGCGAGAAGTCTTGGTTTGCGGGTTAGGGAAACGATACTATCTCTTAGTGACTAGCCATCGCGATTTAAATCAAAGCGCAACGTTTTCAAGCAGTCAGCTCTTACCTAGGCACTAGGCAGGCTGCAGGGTGCCGTGGAGGCACAAACCTTGCGTGTTCTTCATTCGCTTCCGACATCAATTACTCGCGGACTTCCACTTTACGGAGCTTCGAAATCAATGAGCTTCCACTGATCTAGGTGCGACAGAAAAGGAAGAGCACTGAGGAGCGCAACAAAATGAAGTATATGGTTGATAAGGAGCCCCGATTCGTGGCCATCGGGAACGTGCCCGTGGCTTATCGTGATGAAACGCCTCCCACCACTTTCCTTGTCTCGCGCGTTAACGGGTCGCCCTCCTGCTGATGCGAACTGCGTATGAACTGCCGAGTTTCGTTCGCTATGTTGCAATCTTCGACGGGGCTCGGGCACGGCGTCACGGAACAAAGTACATGATCATGTCTACCTGCTAGTGGCAGGTATACTGAATGTTTAGTCTGCTTAGGGAGATTGAACTTTCTGTGACAAAGCGTCATGACGAGCTTTTTCGAAGCGGACGCTCACTTAGGCACGATGGGTAAGGGGACTGGCACGCACATGCTTGTAGCGTGAATCAAACGGTTGCAAAAACTTGTTACCAAGCGTTCGTTCGCGCATCGTGCTGCGCAGGAACTTGTGGAATAGAGAAATTCCATGTTTTCGCCGACGTTTTACGCTAAATAATTTTATTTGGTTTTGCTTGTGAGTGTTAGCAATAAAGCAACTTGACATGTAAGAGTGAGGGATCCATTTCCGCCTAGGCACGCAGCGGCTTGCTTTAGTCTTCATCGATGTTCAGAAAATCACCTCCGCTGCGAATGGGATATTGAGGGCGTCGGGCACAACTCTCAGAGTGCCTCAACCGGCATAGCAAATAATGTTTCAACCCAACCGTCCTAGCCGCGTTTGCAAATAGAAGCGAAAGGTAAAGGGCGCCGGTGTGCTTTGCCGTTACCTCTGCGGTTAGCTCCGGCAGCGTGCTCGCAGCTGACCGCAGATGCCACGCCTCTACAGTGTGTGCGCGCATATATGCCGGTGAAATGAGAGGCGCTCATGCTATGCTGCGGGCCTTCACTCTTTTAATTCGTTATTGTAACAGACCGTATATGAAGAATCTGTCCGCGGAACCTGTCATCAGAGAGTGTTTGCCGAATTCTTAAAATTCGGGTGCATGGACACCCGAAATTTGACCTCGTCCGAATTTTACCAAAAATAGTGTTCAACCTACATTTCATATCGGCAATTCAGTGGTGACAATAAAATATGTTTGGCCCACCACCAAACACCATTTCGCTAGTGCATGAGATTATGTACACGAACATTTCGTCCCTCAATTCTCTTTTGATTATGTATATTCACTTGGCCTTCTTCGACATTGAATCATCACAGTAATATTGGAAGACGAAAACGTTTTTTTAAATTCTGCGGTGGAAAGGGCTTCTCCAAAAGTAGAGTTCCATTTCCGGTTACGAACAGCCGGAAAGAAATCAAAAGAAAATTTATGTAATAAACATCTGCAGCCCCAGAATGTACGAGACACATATGGCATCATTGCACGGAATTATAATTGTGCCAATATTCAAGATAAAAAAAAGAATCCATAATCAAGCCTAATATTTTCATCTCCTTTGCGATAGCCCTCCTCAGTGCAAAGTATTATGTAAATGTACGAAATACAGCAGTAATCTCTGCTCTAAATATCAAGCCAATAATAAAAAAACTCCAACTTGGAATCAAATGTATGCAGTAAGCTTTGTAATGGTAAACATTTTTTGTGCTGTTCTGCAACCCCCCAGTCAAAAAACATCGGATTTAAAATGGAAAATTTCCGATTCTGTTTGCTCCTTTAGTTGGACCAGTGGGCACTAATTGACGTTTGCTCCAAATTTCAAATGGTGCCGTCTGCTCTGAGGTAAAGACGCAAGAGCAAGTTTTCCAGTATAATAAACTGTCTTTTTCGACAGCGCCGGCGTTTATCTGGAACGCCACACCATTTCTTTCGAACCCGTTGCGGCTAAGTGGAACGCGCTGAAGTTAGAAAAACGACGGTTCCAATTAAATAGAGTACGTTCCAGTTAAAATGTCGTCTTGGAAAGCAAAACAGCGCACTTCAAAACACTGACACAGAAAGGGAACGACAACACAGCAACATGATTTATCAACTAGCCCGTTCCTTCACCCTTGCAAATAAAACGTGGTCGTTTCAGTTAAAAAGCGGGTCAGAGACGTGACATAAGCGTAGCGTTCTACATAGAGTAACCTGATAACGTCTGGTTCCAGATAAATCATCTGTAAAAATTATTTATCTGGAACTTATGTGGAACAGGCGACGTTTATGTGGAATCAAAATTAAGAGTGTAGGTACGGAGTTGTCGCCTTCCATAACGCCTGCAGACTTTCTGTTAGCGGCTTTTTAGATTTATTATCCATGTACCTGAGGTCAATTAATGCTGAGTGGAATGGCTCTCTTTTTATCCGAAAGCAGGGCATATGTACAGGATCCTGCACCGCTCCAATCTTTAGCGACCTTTTTCTGCCCATGCATGACAGAGATCTAAGCAAAAAGATCGAAAATTTGCCAGTTATGGAAATGTTCAGCTACGTCGACGAATACCGAATTCTTCTCGGCTGCCCTGACACCACGTTCACAGTCGAAACACAGAGGTGCTGGATTTTTTCACATAATCCCCCCTTGTTTTAACTAGTGAAAAACCAGAAAATGACTGCGTCCGTTTCCTGGATCTGAAGTATATTTTTTTGGTGGAGCGCATCTGCTGGAGCTTTGAGTTTAGAGCCAGCAATCCACTGTTACCTTTCGAGTCGGCAGCATTCTAAATTAGTAAAAAGAAATATAATCCAAGTCACCTCTTCCACAACGCTTTACGCAAATCCTGTCAGCATTGTCTAGAACAGAGCTTCACCAGCCAAGCTCAAAGATTACTAAATTCCGGGTACTATAGGCCCGACTATTGTCTTCGGTTGCTGAAAAAAGGCTAAGAGTTATGCAAGGAAATAACTAATCCCCTAGGAATTACTGGGTTCAAAACAAAAAGCTGCCTGTTATTCTCTACACCCACCAAGTTTCACATCATCTTAAAAGAATAAGAAAAATGGCAGGAGTAGAAGTTATCTTCTCCGCCCCCTTACGCCTTTCCAGACGTTATAAGCAGGTTAATGGCTTCGAGGAAAAAAAAATCCAGAATGCTCTACAAAGCATCTGGATCCATTTATTTCATGTTCTTCGGGTGTCGTTTATTCGATCCCATTACCTTGCGGCCAAAAGTATATTGGTCAGACAGGCAGATGCTTAAATAAGAGGCTACTAGAGCACAAAGGCACAAAAAATCAGCCTCTTCTCCTGACTTAGAGCCACACGGTGAAATAAAAGCTGGCAAAGTGCTGCACTGAACAGTGTCACAATTTTCAGATGACTGCAATAATTCCAACATTATGTACGCGTGTGCCATGGGCACTTCATCTGCTGCTTGTTCGGCATAAGGAAGTTTCGCATTCTGCATAATATATTTGTAAATCTGGAGTCCACGGATTGTTTAACTTCTAGAGGGCTTTTGTTTAGGCATGCCTCGTAATAAGAGTAAAGATACCTGAAGAAAACTGCACCACCATCGATACATTTCGATACAAGGAGCGATAGAATGCAGCGCTAAAGCGAAGTTTTAAGCGTATTTCTTACAAAATTAAATTATTTTATATATATATATATATGCATATATTGATACAAACTATAGTCGACGAAGAAGCGGAGACAATCAGTGGCTAGTTGACGTAGACGATGAAGTGGTTGCTAGTTGGTGTAGACGACGAAGTTGGTTGCCTGGAACCGCGCTCAGACCGCTGCTCGGACCGCTCTCGGAGAGCTTTTAACACAAGGCGTAACCTTTCTAGGTGTTGGTCGAAGGGGGTCGAAAATATGACGACATCGTCCAGGTAAACCAAACACGACTGCCACTTCAAACCGGACAGAACGGTGTCCAGCATGCGTTGGAACGTGGCCGGTGCCGAACATAGGCCGAACGGTAGCACCTTAAACTCATACAAGCCATCGGGTGTCACGAAAGCCGTCTTCTCCCGGTCTCTCTCATCTACTTCTATTTGCCAGTACCCACAGTTTAGGTCTAGCGACGAGAAGTATCGTGCATCTCGCAGTCGATCGAGTGCGTCGTCTATGCGGGGAAGTGGGTAAACGTCCTTTTTAGTGACGAGATTAAGTTTTCTGTAATCGACACAGAACCGCAGAGTATTGTCCTTCTTTCTGACGAGAACAACCGGCGAAGCCCACGGGCTAGTAGACGGCTGAATGACATCGTTGGAAAGCATTTCGGTGACCTGTCTCTGAATCGCTGCTCGTTCCGTTGGAGAAACGCGGTATGGGCGTTGGCATACGGGGCGCGTGGTCTCGTCTGTTATTATACGGTGCTTGGCGACCGGAGTTCGGCCCACTTGGGAAGACGTTGCGAAGAACTCCACAAAATCTGCCAAGACAGCCGAAAGAAGATCCTTCTGAGCCAGCGATAACTCGGTGTTTATTTCGACAGGTGGCAGAACGTGACGAGGTCCAGTGTCGTCTTGAAGAGCTTCTTCCAAGGTGCACAAATATTGACACTCCGCGACGTCTTGTAGGAAGGAGATTACCGTGCCTTTGACGAGGTGCTGAAATTCGTTCGAAAAGTTGGTGAGCAGAACGGTAGTGCAGCCATCCCGTAGGTGGACGAGGCCTCGGGCAACAATAAGACCGCTCTCAAGCAGCAGCGGGATATGACCCTCCGCCATGCTCTCAAAGTCATGAAATAGGTCATTCTGCACGCGCATTACGACACTGCACCGTGGTGGAACCGTGACATCATCCTCCACAATACGCAGAGCATGGCTACAGGGATCGCGAGTGTCTAAACGTGCCACTCCCCGTTTGGTCGAGAATGTGACTCGTGCCTCGTGTAGGTCGATGACAGCACCGTTTGCCTGCAGAAAGTCGAGCCCCAGAATCAAATCTCTCGAACATTCGCGCAAGACAACGAATTCCCCAACATAGACGAAACCGTGGATTCCAATTCGGGCTGTGCACCTTCCGGCCGGGCTAATGAGGTGACCTCCAGCCGTGCGAATGCTAGGGCCCAACCATGGCGTCACAACTTTGCTCAATTCCTGGGCGAGGGCGTGGCTCATCACTGAATAGTCTGCACCGGTGTCAAGTAACGCGATCGTGTTAGTTCCGTCAAGTGTCACGCACAAATCAGAAGTAGCCCGTCGGATGCTGTCGCTACCCTGCCCCTGTGAGGAATCAGCGTATCGGTGTATCGGTGGCGGAGGATCTTCAATTTTTCCGACACCAGCGGCCCTGCCCCCGGAGACCGCTGGAATTAGTTTTCCCGGTGTGGACTTTGAGAACGCCGCTCAGTATTGCTGGGGTCTCTGCGAGGGCTTGGGGAACGGTACCGCAGCGGAGATGACGATCCTGAGTCATAGCGCCTGTATCTCCCAGGCCTCTGACTGGCCGACAGATGAGCTTCAATTTCGAGCGGCCGTTCACCGTTCCGTGGACAGGGCGCATCGGGTGCGAAGCCGCGAAGTCCCACTCGGCGATACGGGCATGCACGGTAAAGGTGGCCGGCCTCCCCGCAGTGGTAGCAGATTGGCCTGTGGTCCCGCGTACGCCACACGTCCGACTTGCGAGGGCGTGTAACAGGCACCACAGCTTGAGCCGATACGTCATACGGACTGATGTGACTAACCACCGGTGTCGGGTCAATAGGCCCACAGGCAGCTGCTTGACGTGCAACGAACGCGTACGTTCGTTTGTCGTCGACCCGTGGAGGCATGGTAGCGACAGGACTGTAGGCAGCTGCCTGAGGAACAACGGATGTGTGCGTGGGCATTTCATCGCCGCGCTGCAGTACGTTGGTGACCGGGAATTCACGAGCAGCCTGGCGTACTTCATCTCTGACGACTTCGGTCAGTGAGGTCACTGGCGCACTCTGAGACAGACGGAAACGTTGGAGTTCCTCTCGAACAACCGACCGAATGAGGTCACGTAAGGCGTCCGCACCGCCTCCATGGCACGACGAAAAAACATCTGGGGCCAGGCTGCTGACATCTCGGTTGTACTGCCGGGCCCGTTGTTGGAGCGTCGTCCATGGTCGTTGCTTCAGCGAGGAATTCAGCAAAGGGGTGCGCGGTGGACTGCGAACGAGGCCCGCAAACAGCTCCTGCTTAACTCCACGCATGAGGTGGCGAAGCTTCGTCTCCTCTTTCATATTGGGGTCTGCGCGCTGGAAAAGAGGGGTCATGTCTTCACAGAACATGCGTACACTTTCATTTGGCCGCTGGTTTCTGGACTGAAGTGCAGTTTCAGCTTTCTCGCTGCGATCGGCGTTGGGGAAGGTGGTCAGAAGTTCATGGCAAAATGGTTGCCAGGTGGTAAGGGCGCCCTCGTGGTTTTCTAACCACGTACGCGCAGACTCTTCTAGGGCGAAGTAAACATTATTGAGCTTTCGCTCGTCACTCCAGCCGTTGTACCGAGCCATTCGCTCGAAGGTAGCCAGCCAAACCTCAGCGTCTTCGAAGACGTCGCCGTGAAAAGATGGGTTACGTGCTTTGTACGCACGGGGGGTTTATTTACAGGGATTGGTCCAAACAGCACTGCGGCGCAGCGTACAAACGTCCCTCTCCCTTTGCTCTTCTTTCTTCTTCACCGATCTACCCGACCGTTCTTCTTCATCTTCCGTCGACGTTCTACGAAGCCGCGTGACATTTCCCTCCTCGCAGACGAAGCCCGTCGGGCGAGTTACAGAGAGCCTCTGGAATGAAATCGCTTGAGGCGGGCTACATGCAACACCCGAGACTGCCGTGACCGTCGACCATTCGCCGTTATGCGTGCTATGACGTAATTCAGGTCACTGATGCGTTCTAACACAACAAATGGTCCGGTGTAGTGTGACAGCAGTTTTTGACAAAGACCACGCTTACGGAGAGGTGTCCACAACCACACTTAGTCACCAGGAGCATAAGAAACTTGTTGGTGTCGGGCGTCGTAGCGGTTGTCAGAACGTTCTTGTAAAGATAAAATTCGAACACTGGCTAGCTGGCGGGCTTCTTCAGCTCTGCAGAGTGTGGTAGCAACAGAAGATTTGTCATGAATGAAAAATGGCAGTATGGTGTCGAGGCCACAGCGAGGCGTGCGAGCATAGAGAAGGTAGAAGAGACTGTAGCCTGTTGTCTCATGTTGCGCTGTGTTATATGCATGAGTAATGAACGGTAGAACGCCATCCCAGTCCTTATGATATGCAGCGCCGTACATAGCCAACATGGTGGTAAGCGTCCTATTAGTTCGTTCTACCACATCGTTCTTTTGGTGATGATATGGCGTGGAATGGTGAAAACTGCAGGCGCTGAGGCAAAGAAGTTCTTCGACAATGTCCGCTGTGAATTGGCGTCCACGGTCACAATGATGACTGCAGGAGGGCCGTGCCGAAGAATGACGAATCGAAGTAAGAAATTTGATAATTTAGACACAGTAGCGGATGGTATCACGGCTGTCTCACAATAGCGGGTTAAATAATCAACGCACACAAGAATCCATCGGTTTCCTTTAGAGGACCGTGGGAAACGTCCAAGACGGTAAGTGCCAACTTGCTCGAACGGGGCTGTTGGAGGTGTGACTGGCTGCAGTTTTCCATGTGGGCTTGAAGTCGACAGCTTAAAGCGCTGGCATTGCGCACAGCTAGCTACATATCGCTTGATCGTTGAACGCATCTTCGGCCAGTAAAATCGCTGCTGTATGCGATGGAGTGTTCGGGCCACTCCCAGGTGATAAGACGTGGCGTCATCATGCATCATTTCTAGAACTGTGTTACGTACGCTTTCCGGAACGAGAAGAAGCATACGTGCTCCCCCAGAGGCGAAATTGTTCTTGTAAAGCACTCCTTCGCTAATGCTAGATGTGTTCTTCATACGATCGTTGGCGGAATCAAACAGAGAGGTTAATTTTTTGTCTTTGCGTTGCTCGGTTCGCAAAACTCGGAGATCGGGGAAAGTTTGTGAAATTGGAGCCAAATATTCATCGAAATTGTCTGAGTCGTTATCAGTCGTATGAAGCGGCAAACGCGAAAAATAATCAGCATCTGAGTATTTATGGCCGCCTTTATGCACTACAGTAAAATTAAACTCTTGTAGGCGTAAAGCCCATCGAGCGAGCCGCCCATAGGGGTCACAAAAACTCAGGAGCCAGCAAAGGGAATGGTGGTCGGTCACAATCGTGAAAGCATTCCCGTACAGATAGGAACGAAAGCGCTGCACAGCGAAAACAACGGCGAGACATTCTTGCTCCGTAACCATGTAATTTCCTTCACATTTACTCAACGAGCGGCTGGCATACGCTATCACGTGCTGACCGCGTCCATGGCGTTGTATAAGTACAGCGCCGATACCGATACCACTTGCGTCAGTCTGTACTTAAGTTGGAGCTGATGGGTAGAAGTGGCGGAGGATTGGGCCCGAGGTCAAAAGAAAATTCAGATGACGCAAAGTTGAGCCACATTCGCTGGTCCAATTGAATGGTGCATTTTTATGCAGTAGACACGTAAGTGGGTAAGCGATATCTGCAAACCTTGGTATAAAGCGTCGAAAGTACGAGCATAGCCTCAAAAAGCTCTGCAGCTCTTTTACTGATTTGGGCACGGTAAAACTTTTGACAGCTTCATTTTCTTGGGATCTGGTTGAACACCTTCTTTGTCAACTAAGTGACCGAGGACAATTGTTTCACAATCGCCAAAATGACATTTCTTTGCATTCAGTACAAGACCAGCTCGTTTCATGCAATTAAGTACAATATCCCGACGGCTGTAGTGCTCACTAAATGTTTTGCCAAAAATTACAACGTCGTCTAAATAACATAAACAAATTTGCCACTTTAGTCCACGGAGAATTGTATCCATGAACCGCTTTAATGTGGAATGTGCATTACATAATCCAAAATGCATAACGTTAAATTCATAGAGTACGTCTGGCGTTACGAGTGCCGTTTTTTCTTTATCTGCAATGTGCATGGGGATTTGCAAGTAACCGGATCTCAAGTCAATAGAAGAAAAGTATGAAGCTGAGTGCAGACAGTCAATTGCGTCATCTATACGTGGAAGCGGGTAGACATCTTTCTTCGTGACTGTAATTAACCGGCGGTAGTCAACAAAAAAACCTCCATGTGCCATCTTTCTTTCTAACAAGGATACTGGAGGTGCCCAAGGCCTACAGGACTCTCGAATAATGCCGCGCTTTAGCATGCCTTGAACTTGCTCATTTATTACCTTACATTCAGTTGCTTAGACTGGAGAGGGCTTATGACGTATTGGAAGTGCGGACCCGGTGTTGATCGTGTGATGAATACGACTGGTAGGCAGTGGCATTGAGTCATCCTTGGCAAAGTCGAACACTGTCACGTGTTTCTGTAGTAGTTCCACTAGAAGACGACGCTCAGTTCTAGAAAGAGACTTAATAATCACAGCCGTAACTTAGGTCTCTATGCCTGGTCGCACCTGCTGCTCAGTGACAGAGCTGTTTAACGCCGCGACGGAACCGGATATGCCTTCCTCGAGACGGGCGAGTTTTAGGCCCCGAGGCAACACAGTTGGCTCCTCGGAGTGGTTCACTGTCCACAGCTCAGTGCAGCATCTAGTAACGGGAACGACGCAACGAGGCACAAGGATACTCTTCTTAGAGCAGGTGAATCTCGTAGGTTCTATTATAGCTTCAAAAGATTGGCACTGGTTGCGAATAGAGAAAACCCGCATGAATGTTGCAGATAACGCTGGCCGAATTATGTCTTCTTCCACAGCAAATACTCCAAATTCAGGTGTCGAGTCATCCACAAGAACCGAACGTAGTAAAGAATTCAAAGCAATCTCTCCCGTACCACAGTCTAAAGTTGCACCACACTCTTGCAGAAAATCAATCCCAAGAATCACATCATGCGTTGACCGAGCCAGTTCTGCAAATTCTGCTCTAAACTTGTGGCCGCCAATAACAACATTCGAAGCACACACACCAAGAGGAACTAAAGGTTCACGACCGACACCACGGAATAACACTACACGGTCACCACTGAACATTCCTTCCCTACCTAAACGGTTATTAAAACTCAAACTCATAACAGATACTGTAGCACCAGTGTCCACAAGAGCCATTGTTTTCATACCATCACCAAACATTTCCAATTTGTTCTTTAACATAAACACGTATAGAGGTATAGACATCATCGTCTAGCCGGCGGCCTCACCTCCATCGGCCGCGCCTCCTAGTTTCCCTGAGGGGTAGGGGAAGAACGACGTCGAGGGGAAGGTGACCTGCACGGGCGCTGGAGCGGCGGCGTCACACTACGATCAGAAGCAGATGAATTCCGCAAATATGTTGAATGGTATGAGTCCCAAGTAGCCATAGTCGGGGATCGCTGTTGTTCGGTGTGCAGCCGTCCGTGAATGTTCGCGTGGGGTCGGTAGTCTTGGACAGTTGAAAAACGGCGGCGGCAGTATCTAGCGATATGCCCCGCAATGCAACACCTGAAGCACACAGGTTGAAGGCGCCAGCGATCAGCATAAGAGTCCTCACTAACAATGTCGCGACGTTGGTTGTAGCGAGGCTCTCGCTGCTGACGAACCACATTTTCAGAGTAGGCGGGCCTCTTTTCCGTCGGTTGGTGGTCATAACGTTAGGTACAGCTGCGCTGATCGCCCATATGCGAACCCAGGGAGTGGACAAAGCGGCAACATTTGCCTGCGGTGCACAACTCTGCCGCACATATTCTTCACTACAGATGGCGTCCCTAGATCTTGATAATTCTTCGCGTACAATCTCTCGTATCATATCAGCCATGGAATCTGAAGGACAGGCTTCAACACTGGCTACAGGCTACAGAGCCCAGCAGATTAAGCGAGACTGACGGGCTGACCGAACTTGCCCGCCTACTGCTTCCGCCTCAGATGATGCTACGCACTCCAAGCATTTCTTAAAAATAATAAACGTTATAGACAAACGAATCAGGCACCAGCTCCATGTTAAAGCCCTTAATATCTATCTCCAATTGAATATGGTTCCGAAAGACCTTTCTGTAGATTTAACTCCGCCAGTGGACAACTTTTCAAAACCCCATAAATTGGCTTGGAGCCAAGAACTTCAAAATGCCTCAGTTAACGTTTGGAAAATAACCATAGATCATTGTGAAGAGACGTTGACATCACTGAGTCGGGAGGAGGGGCGGGTACGTCACGACATGACACTATCAACAACTGAGACCAACGAGCTTGAGGTCTTCCTGTCCAGGAGAAACACAAAAATTTGGACTAAGAAGTGTGACAAATTTCAAAGAGGTAACGTTTCTTTTCATATATATCTCGAGCATGACGCGACACCACAACCGAGTTATAGTATAAATCAGTCTAATTATATAGCAAAGGATAAAAGAACCCACCTAAACCATTCTAACCAAACACCGGACCGACCACACTTTCAGAAGAACATTATTAGCTTCTTGAACGCAATACTTACCATGGAAGAAGAAGCAATCCTATCCCGTGGAATAAAATTGTGCCCAAAAATGGGACGATATAACGAATATAAATTACTTAAGGCTCTAGACACTTTTACGCGAACCCTAAGAATACAGGAATATTTTTTTGAAAAACCTAGCAGTAATTCGATCTCATTTCCCCGGTCTCAGGAACAGTGGACCCTTGGATCTGGTAGAAAAAATATACGGAACTGTCCATAAAAGCTGTACTGCAGGACATCCTTCGCGCCTTTGAGATGTACAAACCCGGACCCTCTAACAATTCGAAGAAAGAACGCAACGCCTTACTGTCACTTAGCCAGCGAACGGACATCGTCATAAAACCTGCCGATAAATGAGGGGGTATAGTAATTAAAAAAAAACGAGTACATTAACGAGGGATATCGCCTACTCCACAACTCCAATTTCTATAAATTGCTTCAATCAGATGCCACGGCCTAACACCAAAAAATTATAACACAAACTCTAAAGCAGCTAACCGAGATAGGGGAAATACCACCGCGAGTAAGTAAGGCACTAGAGGCGAATGCTCCATCCCCAGGGCGTTTCTACATGCTCCCGAAAGTGCACAGAGAAAATAATCCTGGTCGTATCCGGCATTGGCACGCTCACAGAACCAATATCTAAATACATAGATTCCCTCATCACACATATCCCTCCCAAACATACATCGTAAATACGCGACACTAATCACTTCCTGAAAGAATTATCTAAATTTACTGTCCCCAAAGGTGCCTTTTTAGTGACCCTTGGCATGGTGTCCCTATACACGAACATTCCACATGAGGATGGGATCAAAGCTCTAATCACATCCTATGAAAAACACAAAGCCCCAAACTACCCTAGCCCAACAGCCACCGCGTCACTCGCTAATCTTGTTTTAAAACTCAATTCCTTCGAATTCAAATACTCGTATTACCTTCAAACAAGTGGTACAGCAATGGAAACAAAAATGGCGCCAAACTATGCCAATATATTCATGGACCACGTTGAATCGGACTTCCTACCCTCGTATCCAAACAAAACAGCTTTTTATAAATGCTTTCTAGGCGATATATTTATCATATGGACTGACACCAACGAGCACGAGCTCATCGAATTCATTACCTCATTTAGCAACATACATTCCAACATCTCATTCACACATACCTACTCATCCACTCAAATTACCTTCCTGCACGTATTATTTCAATTTGAAGAGGGTGCACTAATCACCAATGTCTACAGAAAACACAAGGACAAACAATAATGCCTTCATTTTAAAAGCTGCCACCCCGCCACTGCAGAACATCCATTCCTTACTCTCAGGCAATAAGATTCAAACGAATCTTCTCACGCTCAGAAGATTTTGCGGAAAATTTCAACCGCATGCGGGAGGTTCTGAAACACCAACACTATCGACCCCTTATTATTGATGATGCCATCCGAAAAGCGGGATTAATTGATCGCAATGGAATGTTTGGGGAAGGCCGGAAGGCAGCACAAAATGAACACCGCGCAAATCTGATCTTAACTTTCGCAAACAACATTCCGAACATCAACAAAATACTAAAAAACACTTTAACATTATCGAACAGAGTGATCGACTCTTGAAAAGTTTTCCTGTGTTTCCGGGGGTGACATAAAGACGACCAAAAATTTAAAAGATTATGTAGTCCACTCTACTGTCAATAAAACGATCCTGTGGGTTGCTTGCCCTGTGGAAAGAATAGATGCCAAGCTTGCAAACACGTGCAAACAGCGACCCCGGCAAAGAGCACACACTCTGATTTAAACACTCCATTCCCAGAAATTTGAATGGTGACTCCAGGAACGTGGTATAACTGCTCAAGTGTGACGAATGTCAAATGCAATACATAGGGCAGACCGGGAACCCCTTCCTAATTCGATTCAGCAACCAGCGCGCACACTAAATCTCTCCCCCACCTTTCCCTGTTCAAACACCTTCAAAAGAAAAGTCAGGAATTCGACAAACAACGTTATTCTGCTCCAGAGCGACTTCCGTAGTAACCGCGAACGGGAACAATGAGAATCGTACTTTATTTTTAAATTTAGTGCCCTACAGGCCGGTATAAATGAGAGTCCTGGCACCCTTTCTTTACTTCAAAGTTCAGTTACCCCCTAAATTCCTTCCCAAACACACCCAAACTGCCAAGTCAAGCTTACTGCAAGTAGCTCAAACGAATGTCAGCCTCCCCCACCATACACACAATGAAGGCCACACAATGCCTGCTTTCGTCGCCTGTGGTCATACCTGCTACCTGTTACCGTACTTCCTCCCATGTGCCGTCTTTTTTTTTCGACTCTCCACCTGCACATTTCATCACTCCCCATCTGCACCTGCTTTTTACCCCAATAATACTATTGCAGTTCCCTCCTGCTAAGCCCCCTTTCCCTCTTTGCCTCTCAGCACCTGTTTCTTTTCCGCTCTTCGCCTTTAAATCTGCCCGCATCGTTTACATTCGCACTCCTGATGAAGGCCAGCGTCTGGTCGAAACGTCGAGTCCAATAAATGTTTCTTATATATATATATATATATATATATATATTGCCGCGAAATGTTTAAATCTTTATTTGTTCCCGTTCTACAGCCGCTGGCATGCGGCCTTATCACTGCGATTCTGGCGCCCTTATCAATTCTGTATCCCGTGTGTCCTCATGCTCGTTGGCGCGATACGACGCTGATCATTTTCTTTGTCGTGAACAATGCGCCGAGATCTGTCTCGAAGATTCCGATCACTCGCGTATGTTTCAACAATGCTCCACGTTGTGCTATTAGCAGTTTGCGATATTGTCTAGATTGTTCTGAGCAGCCTTTAAATTGAGCGTTGACTAGTGCGACTGGCATTCTTTGTTCGACGAGCAGGTTTGTTGCTATCGCCGCCGCCGTCGACCGTGTTTCCCCGGCGGTGCCGCTGCCCGTTCTTGTGCCCCGGCGTCGCGGCTGCTGTCGTAGTGTCCTGTGCCATGTCAATGGACCAACCACCGCCGGTCACTAGGCCTACGAAAGCCCAGTGCTTCCAATTCACCGTGCCGCAGCCTACTCCGGCGGACGACCTTATCGACGCCATCAGGACAGCCGTCGATGTTGCAGCCCCACGGCGGGAACAAGTTCCTTGCAGCAGCCAGTTCGATAGCTCAAACCACGAAGATGGTTGCGGCGGGCAGTCTGCTCGTCGCTGGAAAGGAAGTACTGTTGAAGCAAATGGCTGCACCAGTGGTTTTTGTGACCGTTTTCTAGTTGTCCATGTGCGTAGGTGATGACGTCCTCGCCGCTGCGCACAGTCCCTACGGAAAAGTTCCAGCCGTTACAGAGTCTGTGTTCAAGGGAAAGAGCCACGTCCGGAACGGATGCCGGTTGTGAAGTTGGACATGCTGCGTGCGCCGCCGAACTTCCTCTCCGTTGCGGGCCACCGCGTAATGCTCGAGTACCGGGGCATGAAGCGGGTCTTCTCGCGGCGCGGACAGGAGGACCACGTCGGTGCCGCGTGTAGGGTGGTCAAGTGCGGACGCTGTCCCGCCTTCTTCCATGACACCGATGCTTGCAGAGCGGCGTGCAAACGCTACGGAGGCCAGCATGCGACGTCTGACTGTGTGTTGCTCAGGTAATATCTTGCCACGACAGCCGCGTCCGGGAAACCTGCAGGGAGTCTCGGGGCGAGCGAGAGCCTCCAGCCCAAGTTAACACGGCCTCCACTATCGAGGCAAAGGACGCCCTCGGTGTCCCCCCCCCCCCCTCCCTGAGCCCCATGACAGCAGAAACGAGGACACGGCGTTTACTGCCACCATGGTGGCTGGAGTGAACGAGACCTCGGGCCTGTCTTCCAAAGACGAGGTGTCCAGCGCGGTGCCGTGTTCCGGCGGCGCCAACGCGTCACCTCCCACTTTCCCCGCCCACTCTACGGAAGAGGAGGCCGCCGCGTACCAGTCGCAGCACATGCAGGGAGAGGCTGGGGCAGCCACAGCTTCACCTGTGGGGCAACACTCTTCTGTGGAGGCAGCGCCCCTTACGATCAACGCTGTTGCTGAGCTGACGGGGACGGGACGCCGTGGAGCCGCGCGTACCACTCTTGCAGGTCTGGGTCGTGCGGGGAAGGGGCACTCCACAGGAGACGCCAAGCGTCAACTTTCGGCGTCCGAGGGCAGCATGTCGCCGTCCGCGGCAACCGCTGTTCCCACGAAACGAATCAGGAAGGGCGATGACGGCACATTATTGGATGTCTCGGATAATGACACGTAGCCACGATGGCTCTAAAATCAAGCGTCGCCGACGCCTGCGGTCGCTCTTTCACTCTTCATCCGCGCCTCGCGGCAGCGCGGCCGCAGGCTAGGCGGCTCCCGCCGCTCGCCGCTGGCCTCTGCGGGGATTTCAGCGTTTTAGCGTCGTCAACGTGCGCAGTGAAAGATAGACTGCGCGGGCCCTTGCTGTGCGTGTGTTTCTGTGCGGGACTGCGTTTATGCAGTCGACTGCGGAGCACGGATCTTTCGGCAGCCCTCAAAGTCTGTGCGGGACTGCGTTTATGCAGTCGCCTGCGGAGCACGGATCTTTCGGTAGCCCTCAAAGTTCAGCGTGTCGTCACTCCTCCGCCGTCGACCAGCCCTCAGCGCGAACAACAGCGGGCGCCTAAACCTGCTCCCCATGCGCCTGCCCGACGCTGGTGTGCGGCATCAGCCGCGGACTATGCCCGCAGAACAATGATATGAGTTCGTACAGTTCCTCCTTGATTATTTATTATATTGTGTTACTTTGTTGTGCTTGTTTTCCTCTATATTTTCGTGATGGCCCAGTTTCGATTGGCTTCGTATAACGTTCAATGGGTTAGAAACCGCAAAAAGCGACGGGGAGTATTGGAGCTAGCGCGCTTGCACAACCTTGATGTTTTATTTATACAAGAGTGTAATATCTGCTCTCCTGCTGACGTTACATCTTTACGTTCGCGTTTCAATGTGGACGCTTTCTTTACATAAGCGAACTCGCGGTTTTGTGGCGTTGGGGTGATTTTTCTCACACCGGCATGTCGGGCTGCAGCGCATTGCACCTTTGGTGTTGATGGCCGCGTCCTCGTCGTAGACGTTTTTCTTAACGGGCGGAAGGTCAGGTTTCTAAATGTGTACGCTCCAGTTACGCGCGCTTCAACAAATGAGTTCTTTCATTCAATTGCGTCGGAGGTTTTGGATTCTATGTCTCACGTGTTCCTAGGGGATTTTATTTGCGCACTGGACTCAACACGCGACACCCGCGGACCAAGGCAGGGTATGTCCTGCTAAATTGCAAAGGAGTTGGGGAAGCTTGTACGACAGCTCCAGCTATCCGACGCGTGGGTTGCTCTACACGACGACGCGTTCGTGATCACAAGGGCACGAGGCTGGAGCGGGTGTCGCATTGACCACGTGTATCTGCCTATCACACTGGCTGATGTCTTAGTATCCTGAGAAGTGATTACTCCACCTGTTGGTGTCAGGCACCTCAGCGACCATCTCCCGGTTGCTGTGCCATTGAGGAGTGCGTCTGGCCGTGCGGACGCGTCTGGAACTTGGCGCATGGATGTTTCCATCCTCCACCATCTCGTCAGTGTCCGCGACATCCGCCGAGACTTGTTCACCTCAGTCGGTAAGATTGAAGACTTCGGTCCTGAGGTGTGGGATTTATTGAAGCTTGAATGGGGCGATATTTCAGTCCGCGCAGGTAAGAAAAGGCGGGCGCGCAACACTGCAGCATTGAACGACGTGCTGCGCCGCATGAGAATCGTTGAAAACGCTGACGAGTTGACGTTCGCGATGCGTATCTGGAAAGTCGTCGCGTGCGGTATGATCAGATTCTAGAAGAGGGATCGCGAGCCTCGCGCATCGCTGCGGACCTGCGTCTGCCTGCTTGCGATACGAGCGACTGAATGTACGCGCGCAGCTGTCGACAGAAAATTGACAGACCTGCCCGCATCGAGGAAGTGCGCATGCAAGACGGGACAACATCCATGGAGCCTGCAGATATTGAAAGTGTTTTTCGAGGCTATTGCAAAGCAATCTTCGCGTCGGAAGGCCTCTGCGAGCGCGAAGGTTTTGAGAGAGCGACTGCTGACTTCTGCGGATGATTACTTCATCCCCCGGATGACGTGATTAAGATGTTGTGCACCCTAGCAACGGGTGAGGAAATTGTAAGTGTGTTACGAAGCATGCACCAAGCTTCGGCACCCGGACCAGATGGATTGGTTACAGGATTTTATTGCACTTTCTTTGATGTCATTGGAAGGCATCTGACGCGCCTTGGGAACATTTTTCTCGAAGAGGGTAAAAAAACCAGCATCCTTTTCTTAAAAACAGATCGTGTTAGTGCCGAAGCATAGTGCGCCGTTATTGGAGCCGGAGGCGTGGCGCACGATTACGCTAGTTAACACAGATTACAAGTTGGTCGCCTCCCTTTTGGTCAAACGCCTTCTCCCCGTCCTACCATTTCTTGTCAGCGAGTATCAATCATGTGCAGTTCAGGGTCGTTCCGTCTTTGCGTGTCTCACGCTGACACGAGACGTGCTCGCTTTTGCAAAAGAAAAGGCAGTAGACGGGGTCTTTCTCTCCTTAGATCAGTCGAAGGCATTTGACAGAATCGAGTACGTCTACTTGTTTACTGTCTTCTGCTGCTTCTGTCTGCCTCCGGTGTTTATCGACAATATACGAGTTTTGTACAGCAACCTAATTTGTGCACTTGTTCGGAACGGGTCAGTACCCTCTCCTTTCACCGTAACAAGGGGAGTTCGCCAGGGATGCCTCTTCTCGTCTGCACTTTTTCCCTGTCATCGGATCTGCTCTTAAGGAGTGTTGCCTGTTATTGGCACATCCGAGGCTTTCCAGTCATGGGGCCAGAAACGGTCGGGTTATCAGCTCACACTGACGATCTGTCTCTTTTCGTACGCGATGGCCGCAGCTTCGACGCATTTCTTGCTGTTTTTGACACATATTCCAATTTGTCTGGAGCGCAGTTGAACGCAAGTAAAAGCCACACGCTGCTGCTTGGCTCTTTCGTGGACCCTCTCCCAGTTTTTGTTCCATTTGTCAACGCGGTCCGTTTGCTGGGCGTCTTTTTCGAAGCGAGCGGCGTGTTACCGAGGACGTGGCAGGATGTAGTCGCGCGTGCCACAAGTGCGATATCGGAGGCCGTCCACTTTTCATTTTCCGTACAGACAAAATTCGCAGTCGTAAAGACTAAGGCGTACGCCTACACGCCCTACATTTCGCTCGTTGCGGTGATTCCGCGTCGAATGGCAGGTCGCCTCGCCCTCCTGGATGGGGCCTTCGTCTGGGATGGCGGGACAGCTCTTGTCGCGCGCCGTTTCCTTCACCTACCGAAAGAAAGGGATGGTGCAGGTGACAAACATTTATTTGTACAAGGAGGTGTTTGGACCGAGGCCCTATTGGCCCAGGCCCTCACAAACCTAGGTGGAGCTCCTATTTTGAGCCCCAATGGCGTCTAACGCCGCTCGCGCCCTGGCGACCAAGGTCCGCTGGGACTGTAGGTCATGGCAGCAGAGCAGCGCCGTCTCCCAGGCCTCCCTAGAAGGGTAGGTAATGAAGGATTGGGAATGGTGGGGATTGGATGGACAGACCCAGACCATGTGAAAAACGTCCGAGAAGGTCGCTCCACACAGGCTGCAGCCCCCATCAAAGTCTGTATTGAAGTGCTTCAAAACTGCCGGGCACAGCATTGTGTTGGTTGGTTGGTTGGTTGGTTCACAGGAAGGAAAAGGCGCAGTATCTGTTACACTTGCTGTGTGGACACTTGAACCGCGCCATAAGGGAAGGGAGGAAGGTGGGAGTGAAAGTGGAAAGAGAGAAAGGGGAGCCGTAGTGGAGGGCTACGGAGTAATTTCGACCACCTGGGGATTTTTAACGTGCGCTGACATCGCACAGCACACAGACGCCACTTCGTTTCGCCTCCATCAAAACGCAGCCGCCGAGGTCGGGTTCGAACCCGGGAACTCCGGCACAGTACATTTTGAGAAGGAGCCTTTCGTCTACTCTCCGGAGACCTTTACAAGGTTCCGGAAAGCGGCGATGGCTGTCCTTATCATCATCATCATCATCAGCCTGACTATACCCACTACAGGGCGAAGGCCTCTCCCATACTTCTCTACTTAACCCGGTTCTGTGCTAGCTGCATCCACTTGACCCCTGCGAACATCTTAACCTCATCCGCCCACCTAACTTTCTGCCGCCCCCTGCTCCGCTTTCCTTCCCTTGAAATCCAGTTTGTTACCCTAAGCGACCATCGGTTATCCTCTCTTCGCGCTACATGTCCTGCCCATGTCCATTTCTTCTTAATTTCTACTAGTATGTCGGTAACCTGAGTTATCTCTTAATGTTACCCCTACCATTTTTCGTTCCATAGCCCTCTGGGTTGTCTGTCCTCAACTTAAGTAGAACTCTCTTGGTTAGCCTTCACGTTTCAGCCCCATAGGTGAGTACAAGTAAGATGCAACTGTTATATACTTTCCTCCTTAGCGATACCGGTAAGCTGCTAGTCATAATCTGTGAGTGCTTGCCAAATGCGCTTATTCCCAATCTTATTATTCTTGTTATTTCCTTTTCATGGTTCGGATCTGCGGTTACTACCTGTCCTAAGTAGACATATTCGCCTACTACTTCCAGTATTTCGCTACCTACTATAAACTGCTGTTCCTTTCCGAGGCTGTTCAACATTACCTTAGTCTTCTGCATATTGATTTTCAAGCCTACCTTTCTACTTTTCCTGTCTAGGTCATCAATCATTATTTGCAGTTCATCCCCCGAGTTGCTTAGCAAGGCAATGTCATCAGCAAATCGCAGATTACTGAAGTATTCTCCATCTTATAATATAATATGTCCTTATAATATGTGGTAATTTCTTTGAATGTAAAAAGACGAATTGGCTCAGAGTAGACCTCCCGAGCAACTTTGAGTGACCGGGGAGAGAGCGCGTGGGCCGCCTGATTGGCTAACTCACTGCCCAGCAGTTCCTGATGGCCGGGAGCCCAGATGAGATTACAATTCTGAGGGTCGCTGGACCGACACCAATTTTATAAGATGCGCTTGGCTAGAGGAGGTATCCAACCCAGCCCATAATTCCGACAGGCCCCCTTGGAGTCGGTAATGATGTGTTTTACTTGTGGGAGGAAGAAGGCGAGCGCAATCGTGGTTTCCTCCGCGTATGTTTGTGGGCCTGGAACGTGAGTGCTGCCACTGTGTTGGCATTGTGGGCCAATACTGCGGGGAACCACCTCTAACGGTAGGGACCGGCAATGTACACGTAGTATACATCTTGTTTTCTATCATAATGCCGCTCCAGTGCTTCCGCACGCACCTGGCGACGGCCATTATGATCAGAGTGTTACATGTTGCGGGGAATGGGTCTGACCCTGAGGGCGCGCCTCCAGGGTTCTGGTGCTCGTACCCGTTCCTCAAAGGTGGTGGTGCATTGGATGTGTAGTCGGTCAAGAATGCGGCGACCGGATAGCGTTTGTGATAGGCGCGTGTATTGGCTGAAAAGATGAGCCTCTAGGAGTTCCAGATAGTTGTTGGCCATCCCAAGGTCCAACAAGCGCTGGTTGGATGTGGCAATGGGAAGGTCAAGAACCCGTTTGATAACTTTGTGATGTATGATCTCGAGTTGGTCCTCGTCAAGTTTGCGCATGTGAATGTGGGGGGTTGAGTAGAGAATTTTACTCGTAACGGATGCATGTGCCAGCCGCAAGGCATCTTTACTTCGTAACCCCCCACGCGTATTGGAGACCCGGCGGACCATACGGCCCACCTGATCGCCATACATGCGAAGTTTTGTTAGTGTTGTGTCCGGTCTGTGTTGTTGGTGAATAAAGAGACCAACAATGCGGATCTCCTTGGCCTCTCTAATCGGACCCGAAGGAAGTGTAAGGTGAATTGATGCGTCGTCCCGAACAAGGGATGAATATGGACAAATGTTGATTTGGTGGGGGCCCATTGCAGACCACAGTACGCAGCGCAAGCATCCACCACCTCCGCTGCCTGTTGTAGGCATGTTTCCATGTGTCCAAGATTACCTTCGGTTGACCAGAGAGAGATATCCGCATATATGGCATATCGGATGCCAGGCATAGAGCTTAATTTTGCGGGAAGGTTTTTCATTACAAGATTGAAGAGGAGAGGAGACAACACTGCGCCTTGTGGTGTACCCCGGGATCCGATGATATAGGGTCCATGTTCCGTGTCTTGAATTCGAATGTAGGCGTCTCGACCCGTGAGAAGTTGCCATATGTATCGATACGTATTCTGACTACAGTTGGTATCTTGGAGATGATTTAGTATCACTTAATGTTTGACATTATCAAAGGCTCCTTTCAAATCTAAGGCCAGGACTATCTTGCGATTGTGAGGGAGTTCTTAAGGCTCTAATATGGCATGATAAATTTGGAGAAAGATATCTTGTGCGGATTTCTGTGGTCGGAAACCAAACATAGTGTCCGCAGAAGTGTGATGTGTTTCGAGGTAGGTGGACAACCTGTCTCTCACCATTGTCTCTATCAATTTGCCGACATAAGAGGTGAGGGAGATAGGGTGCAGGTTTTCCACATCCATTCGCTTGCCTGCCTTAGAATAAATATCACTGTAGTTGTCTTGCAATCGTGGTGAAGAGGAATCTCTCCCAGCCAAATTTGGTTAGTAAATTCAAGAAGGGTATGGTATGCTGCATCCGGAAGGTTCGAGAGAGGTTTTACGGCAACCTTGTCCCGGCCCAGTGCAGTACCGCGCTTCATTTTGACTAGGGCCTCCTCCAAATCATGGAGCTGGAACGTGGTATCCAGCTCCAAATTTGCTTGGGCTGCATATCAGCATTGGGAAAGACGAGGGTCTACTGTGGTACAAAGATATCTGTCACACAGTGTTCGGGCCAACTGTGTTGTAGTACCGGGAAAGCTATGAATGACATGGTGGAGATACCGCGTCGTTTCTGCACGTGTTTGAGGGGGTCTAAAAGTACATGAAACAAACGCTACGTATTACGACCTGAAATCTGGCGCGCAGCAGTGTTGCATCAATTCACCCAGTTAGTGTCGGCTATCTGAGCGGCATAGTCGGCAGCCTTTTGGGTGAGTTCAACGATGCGGTGTCTGAGCTTCTTGTTGTGTTTCTGTTTTTTTTTCATCGTTTGGTAAGACCGCGGCGGGCCTCCCAAAGATTGAGAAGATGGGTGTCTACTTCTGGGGTGGAGTCGGTGAGTTGGATGCGTTGTTCGGTAGTGCGGAGAGTTGTCATTAAAGAGGTCATCCACTCGTGATATCCCGAGCTATAGTGCCTAGAATATACTTCTAGGCACTATACCCGAGCGGGCAATGTTGACAGAGGCAAGTGTCGCGCGGAACTTCGTCCAATCTGGAATATGCGCTTGTTGTTTGGGCCGTTTAAGAGGCCGTGTGTATATAGTGGTATTAATAATACAGTGGTCACTGCCCAGAGTGTTTTGCGTATTAAGCCAGTCGGCGTGCTGAATATTGCGGGTAAGAGTGAAGTCAGGGCTTGTATCTCTGGTTACTGAGTTTCCGATGCGAGTGGGATTGGCCGGATCGGTGTGGATGGTAAGACCGAGGGTCGAAATTAGTTCCGCCAATTTTTTTCCTCGGGGTTCCTCTCTAAGGTAGCCCCATTGCTGACAGGGAGCATTGAAATATCCTACAATGAGTAGAGGGTCACGTCCAGCCACGTGCATTGCTTCTGTAAAGACCTTGGAAAAAGTTACATCTTTAAGTTTAGGGGGACAGTATATATTTACCACATGAATCGGGGCGGTCTTTGCTTCCCAAAGGTAAGACTGACCATGATATAGGAGTGACCTCTTGTTCTGTGTAGTCTTTGGGAACTAGGATGCAGGTTTGTGTGTCCCTCTGGAAAGTCTGATAGTTAGTGAGTTTGGCGTTGGCTCCTGGTTCCTGAAGGGCGACCAGAGCCACGAGGAACTCAAATGTTTCAAGGTAAAGGAGAAGGTGTGCTCGCTTCTTCCGGTCCTTGAAGCCACTGCAATTCCACTGGGTTAGTGTGAACGGATATGTTTGTGTGGATGATCGCGATCTAGGATTGGGGTCCATGGTCAGAGCTTGAGGGGGTGAAGGATGCAACTGTGCTAAAAAGGTTCGATCCGCTGGCGCCAGACACGCCTCGCGGATGGCGCGTTCCTCGTTATCAGAATTCTCAATGCGACGAGAGAATTCTGCGGGACGCGCGGCAAGCTTACGGGGTCCTGCGCATTTCGAGAGACGTGGTTGTTCGAGCATCCATTTCTGGGTTAAACTTGTTACCGAACGCGTGATGCGGGCAGTTATGCTTTTCATCTGAGCTCTAATGGCGGCGTTTATGATTTGAGGAAGTTGGGAAGCAATGTTTTCGATAGCAGCCACTAGGGTCTCCAGGGCATGAGAGTGTGCTTCAGTTTGGGGAGAGGAGTCCCGTTCAGTTATGTTATCGTCGTCCTCCGTAAGGGAGGGCTTACAGGAGGCGTTTTGAGTGACCAGGGAGTTCAGTCTGGCTTCGAGCTTTTCATTCTGTGCCAGGAGAACAGCAAGCTCATGTCTAAGTTCGGATTTGAGGGGAGAAGGGGAGTTGGTAGAGGTGGGCGAGGGAAGAGAGGAAGGAGAGGACTGGGAGGCGGCTCTATGTGCCCAACTGCCCACCTGTGATTGTCTTGGTTCCCGCTGGGGTACGCGATCACCGACGCCTTTTTGCTGACGGGGTCCAGACGCTGGGTCTCCGGTGCCGCCGCTGTTTGGCACTGCCTTCTTGTGTCGTGATGACGCCAACTGCTGATGCCCCTTGTCGCTGCCTTGCTTGAAGATTTTGGCGCAATCCCCCTGTAGCGCGTCATTATTGATATCGGATGGCGCTTTCAGCTGTGGGTCCGGGCGTCTTGTTGGTGGGGGCCCTTTTGTCCTCTTAGCATGCCCGCCGGGTGATTGCAGTTTTCGGAATTTTTCTTTACATTCACGGGAGCTGGTGAGGTGACTACCCCCGCAGACCAGGCACATTGGCTTGCAGTCATGTGGCGCCATGCCCTCTTCACTGGCGCCGACATTTTGCCGCATAGACCGCAGCGTTCCTTTACTGGAGCCGGGCAGATGTCGGCTCGATGGCCCAGTTCACCACACAAGTAGCCGCTTGGGATCGCACGTTTGTACTGGCGAACAGCGGCAAGTTCGCAGTTGTAGTGCACAAACCGAGGGACAGTGAAGCCCCCAAAAGAGAGCACGGCTACGTTGGTGGTTCCCAGCTTTCTGATGGCTGCGAGTTCACCACCACGCCCCTGGATTTTGGGTTTAAGTGATTCCCTGGTTTCACGATTGTTTACCGTGATAACCCCATGGCACACATCACCCGTCAGTTTTCCATGTCCATGCATCGGAATGAGTCTCTGACCCGAGGGAAGTTGAAAGTCTGTGAGCAAGCGTCGCACCACCTCTTCTTCTTGCGTGCCACACACCACTAAGTTCTGTTCCCAACTAGGGCTGATAGTTAAGGCGTTGAGTTACGTAGATCGGGTGTAATGGGCGAGGGCAGCGCCCAACTCACCCGCTTGGAACGCTGTCTTCTGAGAGACCGTTGGTGGAGAGAGCGCGATTCTTCCCTTTCGACGAATTACGTGTGGAGCCTGTAGTTGGCTCCACCCCCTTGCTTTGTTGGCGACGGCGTCTCTGCATAACTTGGAACGGTGAAAGTGGCTCCGCTGGGACCGCAAGCTGACTTGTAGGGATGTTTTCCCACGAGAGAATCGTAGGGTCGTATCCGTGAAGCAGTTTGGTGGCCAGGTTTGTCAAAGGAGCGTCGAGCGTGCTCCGTCGCCAGCGCCCGGAGAGCCGGAGCCGTTAGGCCCAGCTCCGCGTTCACTTGGACAACAAGGTGAAGCTCGAAAATCAGCGAAAATTGACCACACCTGGTTGAGAATGATGTCTTCAGACGCCAGATGAGTTCACGGATCTGATGATTACATTCTTTCCGGAGTCACAGCAATATTTTTGTGCTTCCTGACAAAAGTTGGCGGAGCAGATGCGCTGCACGTCCGATGCGTTCGCGCGCTTGCAGCGCCTCAGATAGGGGAGTCATCGGGCTGCCATGCTTCAACACGGTGGGCCGAGTGCTCGCGACGAAGCTGGTCGCCATGCTGCTCAATGATCCGCTATACCCGGGGCGCTCCCTGTTACAGTACTGGCTGAGCACAGCTCACCGGGCCTTTACTGCAGACCGGAACCTGGGCCCACAGGCCGAAAGGCCTCACAGGTTCTACCAAGCGGTAGCAGGCTTTAAGACAGCGGTCGACAGCAATCTGCCTCACCTCAATATTTTTGAGGTGCCCGCAATGCAGGTCAGCGAGACGGTTGCTTCCTCGCGTCTAAACTGCGACGACCAGCTTCGCAGGGCCGTGAACGACAAGTGGCCTCGGTGGGCGGTGAGCCGTGTGCCTTCCGAGGTCTGCGATTTCGAGTGGCGCCGGTGATGGGGCGTTTTACCCACCCTAGAATCCCTCGCCATGTGGTATTTTGTGCCGAATGACCCATGCTCAAACTGCGGCCGCACGGAAACCATGAGGCACGAGTTTTTTTAATGCCCAGTCGCGCTGGTCATGTGGCGCTTAGTAAGAAGGATGTTCTCCGTGCACGGTGTCTCTGGCGCCAGGCCACCACGCGGATGTTTTGCGCGGCTAGTAGTCGCCTGTGTATATATTGTGCTGTGGAAGAGGCGTTGCCTTGCTGAAACTCATAGGCAACCAGCCAGGGTCATGTACCCAGCGCTGCAGAGACTGCGTCTTCTATTGTGGAAGTATCTCTGATCAACAGGACAGAAATAGAGAGGCGCGGTTTCTGCAGCGCTGGCACGCCCGTTTCTTCTTTGTTCGGAGCAGCAGGCTTGTTATGCCAGCTTTGCCATACTAACCCCCCGCCCTTTGTTACGTACATCGATTGTTATTATTTTCTCAACGTAATTTCTTTTGAGCTTGTGTTCTGTGGACAGTAATGTATACATAATTACTATTAATATGTGATTGTTGCTAGTTAGGGAATTTGTTGTACCTTTCGTTGACCTCCCATGTATGTACTACAGTGCTTCTGTGTGTATATACAAGTACCTATGTGTATGAAGACAATTAGGGGTTTATTGGAGGTTATTCGGAGGACTGGAGACGGCGACCAGTGACACAAGACGATCGTAGAGCGAAGCACAATCTCGTCCGAACCGACCGACCTCTCAGTGCGCTCGCCAGCTGATCGGCGTCTTTATTGTCGTTAGTGCCGGCGCTGTATCATCTTCTTTCTGACAACTGTCCCGGCGGAAAGAGGGAGCCATTCTGGCGGCTTAAGGCGAGGGTATAACAAGGGGATCGTATTATGGCTTAAGTCGAATGACGTGAACAACTTCTCGTCCGCAGCGACGGAGGTATGAAGAAGGCATTGCCGGCTCCACGACGTAGTTAATTGGTGATGTATGCTCTGATACACGATAAGGCCCATTATAGTTTGCAGAGAATTTGGAATCAGCCGGAACACAGATCCAAACGCGGGTGTTGGTAGGAAAGTCAGCAGCGGGCTTTCCGTGATCGCTCTCATGTCGGCGAAGATCTTGAATGTCCGATGTGAATGAGCGAGCTAGCTGATGGCACTGCGCAGCATTACGGGCAACAGCAGAAAGAGAAGTGTACTCTGAACTGTTGGTGTGGTAAGGAAGTATGGAATCCAGTACACAGGAAGGCTCATGACCGTATAGGATAAAGAATGGGGAAAATCCAGTCGTTGCCTGAGAGGCTGTGTTATAGGCATAGGTGACGTACGGAAGCACCTGATCTCAATTAGACGCGTCAGAAGAAACGTATACATGGCGAGCATGTCATGAAGAGTTCGGTTAAACCTTTCTGTGAGGCTGTTGATTTGAGTATGGTAAGATGTGGTGGTTCGATGTTCGATGTATTATTTTGAAAGCTTCCAACAGCTCGTGGACCACTTGTGATAGGAAGGCGTGGCCGCGGTCACTGAGAAGTTCACGAGGAGCCCCATCACGTAGCACAAACTGACGCAGGATGAAGGAGGCGACGTCACGAGCACTAGCTGTAGGCAGGGCTGCAGTCTCCGCGCAGCGAGTGAGGTGATCCACGGCGACTATCATCCAGCGGCTGCCTGATGTCGAAGATGGAAGGGGCCATAGAGGTCGATGCCGACACGATCAAAGGGTTGCGCTGGACAAGGCAATAGCTGTAATGGGCCGGCGGGGGGGGGGGAGCGGAGATGACTTTCGCAGTATAGGAGCGAATATAGCGGCGGACAAAAGTGTATATCCCCCGCCAGTACTACCGCTGGCGGAGACGCTCGTATGTCTTCAACAGGCCAGCATGTGCGCTCTGCGGGTCGGCATGGTGATGGGCACAAATTTCTTTGCGAAGATGGCGACGAATGACCAAGAGCCATTTGCAACCATCCGGGCGATAGCATTTGCGCGACAGCAGACCACCCAGGATCGTAAAATGGGAAGCTTGGCGACGAAGCGCTAACGAGAATGAGGACGTTGAGGACGCGGTGAGGACGTCTAAGAGCAAAGATATGCAGGTATCTCCGCGTTCTTCAAAAGGCAGGTAATAGGAAGCGAGGGCTATAACGGAGGGTTCGGATATCGAGTTCGAGGGTGCAAGACAAGGCAGCGGCGAGCGCGTCAAGACGTCAGCGTCGGAGTGTTTGCGTCCCGATCGATATATCACTTCAAAGTCAAAGTCTTGAAGGCGAAGAGCACAGCGGCCGGGGCGTCCAGAAGGGTCTTTCAGGGAAGCCAACCAGCAGAGGGCATGGTATTTGGTGATGACGTTGAAGCGACAGCCGTATAAGTAAGCGCGAAACTTTGTTAAGGCCCACACGATTGCAATACAGTCTTTTTCCGTGACGGTGTAGTTCGATTAAGTTTTCGGTAGCTCTCGGCTATCGTAAGCAACCACATATTCGGAAAAGCCTTGTTTACATTGAGCAAGGACAGCACCGAGGCCGATGCCGCTGGCGTCAAAGTGCGCCTCTGTAGGAGCGGATGGGTCGTAATGGCGGAGAATGGGCGGTGAAGTTAGTAGACGTCGGAGCGTAGTGAAAGCATCATCGCAGAGTGGGGTCCATGTAGACAAGTCGGCGGGACCATTCAGCAGTTTTGTAAGCGGTGCAATGATGGTAGCGAAATTGCGGACGAAACGGCGAACATATGAGCATAGGCCGACGAAGCTGCGCAGCTCTTTAACAGAAGTTGGTTTCGGGAATTAAGTGACCGCACGTAGGTTGTCCGGATCGGGCAGGACGCCATCTTTGGACACATGACCCAGTATTGTCGGCTTGCGGGCGCCAAAACGACATTTCTTCAGGTTAAGATAGAGACCGAGGCCAGTGAGACAGCTCAGGATTTGGTGCAAGCGCAAGAGATGCGTCGGAAAATCGGGAGAGAAAACGACGATGTCATCCAAATAACAAAAACAAATGTTCCACTTGAGGCCGATTAAGATGTTTTCCTCATTCGCTCAAACGTAGCAGGAGCGTTGCTAAGACCACACGGCATCACAGTGAAGTCAAATAGTCCATCAGGGGTAACAAAGGCTGTCTTGGGTCGGTCAGACTCAGCCTTAGGGTCTTGCCAATAGCCAGAACGCAGGTCCAGGGATGAAAAGAACTCTGCTCCTTCGAAACAATCGAGGGCGTCGTCAATGCGGGGTAGTGGGTATACGTATTTACGAGTAATTTTGTTGATGCGGCGGTAGTCAACGCAAAATCTTATGGAGCCATCCTTATTTTTCACGAGTACCACGGGAGACGATCACGCACTAGATAAAGGCTGAATTACACCACGTTGGTAGCATGTCGTCGACTTGGCCAGCAATAACACGGCGCTCCGTAGGCGAAACACGGTAAGGGCGTTGGCGAAGAGGGGCATGACTGCCGGTGTAGATGTGGTGAACCTCGGTCGCACGGCCCAAGGAAGTCGTCTGAGCATCAAACAAAGAACGGAACTGCTTGAGGAGAGAAAACAGTTCCTCACGGTAAGTCGGGTCGAGGTCACTGACCACAGACGATTGAAAAAGGTTCCAACTCGGTATATTGGAAGATGCAGTAATCGATGTTAGGGAGGCTACGGGCGCATTATGTACCCATCAACCTCAAACGGCGAGATGAGGTCTGCAACTTCTATATGACTAAGGCATTCTTCACGAAGTAGCGGGACCACAGCGGTGGAGGCATTTGCAACAATAATGTCAGCGGCACCGCAGTACATATCGATGATAGCAAAGGGAAGAAGGGGGTGACGGCGAGAGGCGAACATGGGAGAAGGCGCAAAAAGAATAGTCGCATTGAAAGAAAAGGGTACACACATGGGAACAATCACAGCACAGTTGGGCGGAATGTCGGTGTCGTCGGCGATAAGTTTGGCGCAAGAAAAAGACGGCGAATGGTCAACAACCGCATTACAGAGCGCAGAGAAGGCGACGTGGGCGCGGGCGCAGTCAATAACTGCATTGTGGCGGGAAAGAAAATCCCAGCCAAGAACTAAGTCGTGCGAGCATGACGCAAGCACTAAAACTGCGACGATGTATAGACCTTTTCATCGGTCGAGGAGGTGTCGAAACGCCTCCTCTCAGGACTGTTGCAAACCGGTTCCGCTGCCGCCTCTACCGTGTTGACGTCAGGCGCACGCTACAGCTCAGCGAGATTAATGGTGACGCCGAGGAGGCATTCGTTGCAAAGGTCTATAAGACGTCCGCGATATGTACACGCGCTGTGCAAGCAGCAGATGGACGAACAGAATCGGCGCTGGCGGTGCGAAGAGAGAGTCCAGAAGGCTTTATGTTTACTGTATAAAGCGAGCGGCAAAACCTTTCGCTAATGATGGCGAGAGTGGCCCCTGTACGACGAGTGCAAGTGCACGAAAACCGTCAACAAAAACTCGGAGAACGTTCGGCGAATGCCGACGAGGACTTTTGGTAGGCGAAATGTGCGCAGTTCGTGCTCCAGGAACTGCGGCTGCTAGTTAGTCTGAGTCTTGTGTCACGCTGCGACGTCGCATTGACGACAAGGAACGATGGCGAGGGGACGGCGAGCGGTGCAATGGAATGTTCTGGCAGCCTGATGAGCTGTGCGGCTGCCCTGGAGATGTTTCCGAAGGTGGGCGCAAGGTGTCGTACTAATAATTGCTGTCAGCCATAGTGCGGGCAGTGCAGAACGCAGAGTACGACAGCACAGGTGGGCGACATGGCCTGGAATACCGTAAGCATAGCAGACAGGCCGGTTATCATTCGTGCGCTAAGGATTGTAAGGAGGCGTCGTTGATGGATACCGTGGAGCGACAATCGGTGGCGCCATAGTCGGCACGTACGCAAAGGACTGTGGCGGCGGAGGGCGGGTGGTAACTTCTGCATATGTGGGAGGCATTTGTACTGGTACAGGTAGAGGCGGCATGACAACGGGGCTGTTGTTACTCAATGGTGCAGCAAGAGGTGTGGGCTGCACCATTGGTTTGGAACAGGGTCCACATGCGGTGTGAAGGCGCTGGCTAGCCAAAACTGGGAAGTACATCGGTAACCTCCTGCGTGATGGTGTGTCGGATAGCAGGGGTAAATAGCTGGGCTGTAGACGACGGGCGTGGGGCAGACAAAAGCCCAAGCTGTCGGGAGACCTCATCTCGAACAAAATTTTTGATGTGAGCCAAAAGGACGCTCCTCACAGCCAGGTCAGAGATGGACGCAGAAAGTGCAGGAGATCGACGAGTGCAGAGGCGTTGCTCGAGCAACTCGTCGAAACGTTGACAAAGCTTGTATACTGGGGCCACTGTGGTTGGGCTCTTGCCCACAGCATCTGAAATGCATCGACATCAATGCCATTCATTCTGTACTTTATCTTGGCAGCCTCATCCATACACGGGTCGACACGCTTGCATAATTCCACAACGTCTGCAATGTAGCTTGTGAAGGTTTTCTCTTCATGCTGAACTCGTACGCGCAGGGCTTCTTCAGCGCGTAGTTTCCGAACTGTGGGACGACCGGAAACGTCCGTCAACTTTAACTTGAAGGTAGCCCAAGTTTGTATGTCGGCCTCATGATTTCGATACCATAAGTTAGCAACGTCACTCAGGTAGAAGATGACGTGGTTGATCTTCATGCGGTCATCTCAGTTGTTGTGACGACTCACCCGTTCGTACGAGGCCAACCAATCTTCAACGTCATGGTCGTCCGGCCCGTTGAAAACTGCGGGGTCTCGCTTCCGAATGGTACCGGAGCATGACATGGACTGCGAAGCGGCTGCCAGTGGTTCGCCTACCTCGTTTGTCGCCATAGGTATCGTACGGCTGCGGAGCTCCATATTAATTGTGTAAGGGTAGTACCCCGGCACATTTCACCAAATTAAACAGGGGTTTATTGGGCGTTATTCGGAGGACTGGAGATGGCGACCGGTGACAGAAGACGATCGTAGAGCGAAGTGCAATCTCGTCCGAACAAGACATTCTGACCTCTCAGTGCGCGCGCCATCTGATCGGCGTCTTCGTCGTCGTTAGTGTTTGCGCTGATACATCTTCCTTACACCTCTATAATCGCCGCCGCCAAGTTGCTTAGTTCTTTTGTGGGTGCGATTCAGCCCAGCAAAGAGTTTTTTCAGTGCAATCACCGACTCTTCATTTGCGTCCTCGACCTTGTCACTACAACGTGACATCTGGTGGAGGTGCTGCCCTTGATCCTTCAAGCGAAGACCCCAGCCTTGATCCTGTCGGCTTCTGGGACCAGCCAACAGGTCACCGAGCCAGCCGCCGACTTCAAGGGCTGCAACCAGTACACGGTCTGCTGCCTGACCCCGTTCGACACCGGAAGGCATCAACTTTTAAAATGGTCCAGTCACCAGCACCAATGGTTTTGTTGCAGCCCCGGGAGCCCCCCATCTTCTAAGGACTTGCCACTGAAGATGCGGAGGACTGGATGGACCTCTTCGACCATGTGGGAGAATTCAACGGCTGGATCGACGAAGCGAATTTAGGGCAAGTCTATTTTGCTCTTCAAGGATCTGCGCGTATATGGTTCGAAAATCACGAGGCAGCTTTGAAGGATTCGGAGGTCTTCAAGAAAGAGTTTTTGACGGCTTTTGCAAGTGTCGCTCTGAAGAAAAAAGCCAAGGCCGTCCTTCAATCAAGACTTAACTCCCATATGAGGCTGTCCTGAGTTACGTTGAGAATATAAGACGCCTGCTTCGCCGCGCGGACCCTACCATGACCGAATTTGAGAGAGTGCATTTTTTATTGCAAGGCATTAAAGAGTCCCTTTTTGCAGGACTTGTCCGGCATCCGGCGGAAACTGCGGACGAATTTGAAAGTAAAGCGTCGACAATCGAGAAGACGATGGACATCCGGATGCGCCACTACGATCGACAACAGCAACCGGTCAGTGCAAGGCCCTAAAGCAGCGCATCTACGAGCGGTGAAAGCCTTCGGGACCTCATTCGGGATATCGTGCAAAAGGAGCTCCGCCGATTGCTGCCATCATTCCATCAACCCCAGGTGGCGACGCTCGCGGACGTCGTCCATGAAGAAGTCCAGCAGGCGCTAGGCGTTCGTCAAGCAACAGCTCCGACGGCTCCAGCGCAAGAAACGACAGCGATGAGTTACGCTGCTGCACTAGGTCGTCCTGCGCCCAGACGAGACTTTACGAAGCCCTCGCCGCCAGCGTCCTGTTCTTGAAAGCCGTTCCTTGGCCCCCGCCCGCCAAGCCTACCAACGACGCCCTGGAGGACTACGAGCAAAAGGCTATTTTCTTCCACTACGGTAAGGCCGGCCACGTTCTACGCCACTAGCCGTACGGACGATTCGGTCTCCGCGGATTTGAAGTCGACGTCCCACGAAGCCGCCCCGGAGAACGACCTCAAGAAATCGAGAGCTATCTGCGTAGCGGTGAGATCGCATCACCAAGCCGTCGGCTCAGGGCCCCATCGCCGTACAGGGCCTTCTTTACGTCGCCAGACCATAACTATGATGACAGTGTGATCGGAAGATCCCCAAGCCCACACAGGGGAAACTAAATAGAACAACCTTTGGAGGTGAGGGTTCTTCACCGCGAAAGCACGAAGATCCTCCGTCGCCGACGACAAGTAACAACGACGCCGCTATGACGCCTACATTACTAGTGAAGATGCCCTCGACACGCCGAGACTTCAAGGTGACACCGCCGCTTCGCCCGACGTCAGCATCCAAGACGACACGACCAAACTTCAGTCTAAATAACCGAACAGCGAAGTGACGATGGTGTGCCCCAGTCTCGACCGCAGCACGAAACGAAGCAGAGATCGAACACCGCAGCCAACGTGCAATACGAGGACACGAACAAGCGACCTTGAGGTTGCTGTCGACGGACGCATGGTTACCGCCCTGTGGACGCCGGAGCCGACTACTATGTCATCAGTGCAGATTTTGCCCCCCAGCTCAAGAAAGTAACGACCACTTCGGACGGCCCGCTAATCCGCTCCACTGGAGGTAACCTTATTATGCCGTCGGGGCGCTTCTCATCAAGGGTTACGCTAAATGGACGTGCCTACCCTAACAGCTTCATCGTCCTACAGCAGTGTTTCCGCGGCGTGATTCTGGGCATGGACTTCCTAAATTATCATAGAGATATCATAGACCTCCCATCCAAGCTCATCAAGCTATCGACGGAGAAAGCCACACCTGCTACAAGAACGTCGACGCATCACGTCCGTCTCAACGTTCTCGATGGAAAATTGCCCATACCGTCTCGATGAAGCGTCATCATCCCTGTAGGTACAGAAGTCGAACACGCGGATGGGGTTCTCGAAGAAAACACTCAGCTGTTACTGGATAGAGGATTTGGAGTCGCAAGAAGCGTCGCCCGTTTCTGTCATGGGCGAGCTCAAATATCATCACAAACTTCACCGAAGAATACCGGCACCTCAACAATGGCATGAAGATTGCTTCCCTAGACGAACTGGCGGACACCCGATATATCTTCGCCCTCCCCAGCCAAACTGAAGACGGCGCACCCAACCAAGCAAAGCAGCCCACGTTCAACATCAACGCAGCTTTACTCCACGCCAGAAAGGACCGGATTAGAACTCTGCTTGAAAGCTACAGCCACTGTTTTTCTTCAGCGTCGAAGGTACGGTAAACTCCGTTAGCAAAGCACCGCATAATCACAGAAGAACATGCTCGGCGCTACGTTAAAGCCCCCTACCGTGTATCGCCCCGAAAACGCCAGGCCATACGTAATCAAGTTGAAGAAATGCTTCGCGATGACGTGATCCAGCCATCGAAGAGCCCCTGGGCGGCACCAGTCGTTCTGGTGAAAAAAAAGAGGGGACACTTCGCTTCTGCGTTGATTACCGCCACCTAATAGCATAACGAAGAAAGATGTTTACCCTCTTCCTCGCATCGACGACACTCTCGACCGGATCTGCAATGCAAGGTATTTCTCATTGATGGATCTGAAGAGCGGATATTGGCAAATTGAGGTCGACGAAAGAGATCGCGAGAAGACCACATTCATCCCACCGGACGGCCTTTTCGAGTTCAAGGTGATGCCTTTTGGCCTCTGCACCAGCAACGTTTCAACGAGTAATGGATACTGTGCTGGCGGGCTTGAAATGGCAGATTTGTCTGGCATACATGGATGATGTCGTTATCTTGTCCTCTAGCATTGAAGAGCACCTAAAAAGGCTTCGGACAGTGCTAGAAGCTATCAGCTCGTCAGGGCTAACTTTGAAAGCAGTGAAATGCCACTTTGTCTACGAGGAACTTCGGTTCCTGGGTCATATCGTTAGCAAGGATGGTGTTCGCCCAGATTCTGAGAAAATGTCCGTGATTGCGCACTTTCCACCGCCCGCCGACAAGAAAGCCGTGCGCTAGTTCCTTGGGCTGTGCACTTATTTTTGGCGATTTTGACACAGTTTTCAAAGGCTGACGTTCCTTTTAAATGTGAAGCGCCGCCAGAAGAAGCCTTCGACGAACTTAGGCGCCGCCTGCAGTGCCCTCCGGCACTTGGTCACTGTGATGAAAACGCCGAGACCGAAATTCATACTGACGCGAGCAGTGTGGGCCTAGGAGCCGTTCTCGTCTAGAAGAGTGCCGGACAGGAGAAAGTAATCGCCTAAACTAGCAGGTCCCTCACGAAAGCCGAAGTAAATTGCTCAATTACTGAGAAGCAGTGCCTCGCGATCATCTGGGCCACTTAAAACTTTCGTCCCTACCTGTACGGCCGACCATTCAAGGTGGTAAGCGAATACCATGCGCTCTGATGGTTGCCTAATTGGTAAGACCCCTCCGGCCGCCTTGCCTTATGGAGCCTACGACTTCAAGAATTTGACGTGACTGTAGTCTATCCCGGGCTTATCCCGCGCTCCCATCGACGCTCCCCCAAAGGACGATGGCGACGACGCCTTTCTGGGGCCAGTAAGCGCCAGCAATTTCGCACAACAGTTATCAGATCCTATGCTGAGAGACCTAGCCGATTACTTGGAAGCCAAGACCGCTTCCCCTCCTGCTGTGTTTAGGCGTCAGTTATCGTCGTTCGCCTTAAGCAATGACGTCCTCGTAATGAAGAACTTCGCTCCCAAGACCGCGCAGCTTCTTGTAGTACCTAAAAGCCTCAGGCAGGAATTTCTTCATGCGTTACACGATGAGCCAACAGCAGGGCATCTCGGGTTTGCGCGCACGTTGCAACAAATCCACTAGATTTACAACTTGCCACGACTGCCTGCCAACGTTGCTCATTACGTGAAAACGTGCCGTGAGTGCCAGCGACGCTAGACGCCGCCGATCATGCCATCTGGGCTACTGAAATACGGCTGCCAAACCTGCCTTTTCAACACATTAGGATGGACCTCCTCGGGCCCTTTGCATCTTCATGTGCGGGTAACAAGTGGATCATTGCAGCCGCCGACTACCTTACCCGCTACGCCGAAGCAAATGAACTGGCAAGTGGTACAGCGGCAAAAGTCGCTAAGCTTTTTGTTGAACAAATTCTTTTGCGACACGGCGTCCCCGCAGTGCTCATCACGGACAAGGGAACGGCATTTACGGCAGTGCTGACGGAAGCCATTCTGGAATACAGTCATACAAGCCATCGACGAACTACTGCGTACCTATCCACAGACAAATGGACTTACTGGGCGTCTCAACAAAACTATTGCGGATATGATGGCAATGTATGTCGACGCCGAACACAAGACATGGGCGCCATTCTGCCCTACCTCACGTTCGCTTATAATTCCGGCGTCCAGGAGACAACCAGGTCGACCCTGTTCAGCCTTGTGTACAGCAGGGAGCCCACGACGACGCTTGACGCAATGCTGCCACATGTAACCGATGAAGAGAACCGGGACATCGCCGCCTACCTTCAACGTGCAGAGGAAGCCTGAAGACTCGCCTAAATGCGCAATAAAGGTCAGCAATAAACTGACTCGCGACGTTACAACTTACGACGATGCGATGTTGAGTACAAGCCGGGAGATCAAGTCTAGGTTTGGACGCCGATTCGCCGCCGCGGACTGAGGGAACAGCTTTTACGCCGATACTTCGGCCCGTGCAAGGTGCTTCGCCGACTAAGACAATTGAACTAAGATGTCGTTTCCGACGGCGTGGTAGCATCGCAGCGTCGCCGAGTCCATCCAATAATTGTGCATGTTTTACGCTTTAAGCCATATTATGCGCGCTAAAGGCTATTCATGTTTGCTTTGCAATGTTTATGGCAATTCATGTATGTTTATTTTGAAACATCGAGACAATATTTTTTTAAGGGGGGAGTAATGCCGCGAAACTGTTTAAATCTTTATTTTCCTGTTCGACAGCCGCTGGCATGCGGCGTTATCATTGTGATTCTGGCGCGCTTATCAATTCTGTATCCCGTGTCAGTTCATGCTCGTTGTCGCGATACGACGCGTTATCATTTTCTTTGTCGCGAATGATGCGCTGAGAACTGTCTTGAAGATTCCAATCACTCACGTATGTTTCTACAGTGTTCCAGGTTGTGCTAGTAGCAGTTTGCAGCGTTATCTAGACTGTTCTGAGCAGCCTTTAAATTGAACGTTGACGAGTGTGACGGGCATTCT